>CM067305.1:64590426-64798945 GCA_034231615.1 Meghimatium bilineatum | reverse complement strand
TATTCAACACAACTCAAATGCTTCATGTTTTATTTACGTTTGTCTGTATATATGCGACCCTTGTGTATTTCCCTTTTACCTATACTACCAAGGAAGTGTATCACATGTAACACTCGCCCTGGCAATAACCGACCTGTGTATTCTACCAACACCTACGTTACAACAAACCCTAGGTTATTGTTTACGTAATAAGCATCAACTACTCGGAAGGCCCTATGCAACCCTCTACGAACAATAAAACGACATATACACTTAAAACATAGACAGGTTGACCACTATTGATTAGAAATAACACAAGTTAGATAGAAGCCGCTGGTTTTTTATAGCCGTTCTTTGTAAGGAGACGGAATATTTATACACATCATACTCCCTCGGTTATATCAGGGAGTTGCAACAAACACAGAATTAGACATACAATTATACGAAGTTGGTTATAGCAAGACGTAACAACAAAAATAAACACCGTTTAGGCATATGTAACATCAAAACAGAAGAGATAAAGGGTTTTTGAGAATAATTCTTGTATGTAGAGACCGTCACGCATTATGACAATTTACTCTGACATGACATCACAACAATATCAACAAGTAAAGGCCGGAGATATTGGACGGTACTACATTAAACACTAGGCCCTAAACATTAGAAAATAACAAACGAAACAAAACACAAAAATTCCGGGAAAAAAATTGCCATAAAATTAAAATCAAAATTTTGAAAAATTTCAAAATATTTTTTAAAATACCTCAAGAAAACCCCAGAAAAACTCAGCCAACCCCTGTGTCCCTTGGACTTAATCCTTCTTTGTCGTTTGCGCCAAATTAATCCTTATATATTCTTTGCGGCAGGAAAAAATATATCCAAATTAACCTATTATACTACTGCGGTAGCCATCTCCTCTCCCTCGCAGTCTTTACTTCCCGGATTAATCCGGTACCCATTTAAGGCTGGGTCGACCTGGGAGCCGTTGCAATCTGAAAACATTTCCGCCTCAACTGGGAAATGAACAATGACTACCACGCATTAAACATAGGTAGATTCCTAATCCCGGAACTACGCTACGCAGACGACACGGTGCTTCTTTCAAACGATATAAAGGGATTGGAACAACTAATCAAGAACGCAAAGAAATATAGCGAAGCACAAAATGTGTATTTAAACACGCAGAAAACCAAAATCATGTCAACAGATATAACAAGACAACAACCATAAATCAGAATAGACAATACCGAGATAGAATGTGTGGATAAATTTGAATACTTAGGAGCAAACATCAACAGTGCAGGAGACTGCATGGCAGAAATAAGGAAGAGATTGGCAAAGGCATATTGCAAAATAACGCCTGAAAAACATATGGAAAAACAACAAAATAGAAACGAAAGTGCTACTTTTACGAACTTTTATTTTTCCGGTTGCAACATACGGCTGTGAAACATGTACTGTAAGTAAAACAGCGGCAAAGAGAATCAACGCCTTCGAGCTGAAGTGCTACAGTCAGATACTTAGAATATCATGGAAGTATAAAATCTGATATTACAGAGTGTTGGTTACTAAACACAATAACAAAAAGAACACTACGCGTGTTGGTCATATAAAAGTTGGTTGGTTGGTTGCTGATCCAGCGGTCGATGGGCTTATGCCCTTTGACCTAATGCCATTAGATAGCATTATATTGCTGGGAAGTCTGTGGATTTTCGGCCCACCCCGGGACAGAGCCAGAGAATAGCTATCATACCTCCAGGAAGGTAGGTTTGAACCTATGCACTGCGCCTAGCCACTGTAGCCAAGATAGGGTTCGCTGTGCTCATTCCCCACCACCAATTGACTACTGGTTATGTCGAACTTCTCTATAGCTCTAGGCATGCAACCAAATGTTAAAGTCAAAAGGATTGTCACGTCCTAAGTCCCTGTGCCTCTATGATGGGCCTCAGCCATAGGAAAAAAAGGAGATGTCAGTTTCCTTCTACTCAGTGCTGCACAGTATATCTCTGGCTCCCTCCCAACCACAGTGTGTGCATACATATATATTCAGACAAAAATGAAAAACATTTCAACAACAAAACACAATCATAACTGTATAGATGACATGCCATGAAGCTTCTATAAGAAGATAACCTCAATATAACGGCATGTCATCCACTAAGGTTTTCTGTTGCATGGATGGTACTTCTAGTGGGCCATTGGTGAGACCCACAGACGCAACCACATGCGTCGTCATATAAAGAGATATAACTGTTTAGAAAAACAAATAATGGAGGGAAGAGTACCTGGGAAGAGGAGAAGGGGCAGACCAAGAAGACGATGGACTGACGACATTAAAGATAACATGAATACATCGCTAGAAAATGCAAGCCACATCGCCCAAGACAGAGAGAGGTTCAGAGAGTTCATTGGGAAGACAACGTTCTTGAAGGAATACGTCACATGACACAAACATAGTATGTGCACATACACATTACTCTAAACTAGTTATGTGCTCAAACACGTGACGCTAAACAATGTGTGTGCTCATACACATGCCGCTAAACAAGGTGTGTGCTCATACACATGACGCTAAACAAGGTGTGTGCTCATACACATGCCGTTTAAAGGAGTATGCGCTCATACACATGACGCTAAACATGGTATGTGCTCAAAAACATGACGCTAAACAAGGTATTTGCTCATACAAATGCCGCTAAACAAGTTATGCTCTATTACACTTGACTCTAAAAAGGTATGCGCTCATAAACATGCATGTGTAACTCCGTTTTAGAGAATGTAGTTCCTAGCAGTATACTACTAATTAAACCAAGAATTAGCCAGATAATACTCTCTGGAAAGCGAATGACTGTTCCATAAGTATTATGTGTTCTTTCAATGATATCCGCCTTAATTCATCAGAGAGTGTCGACATATTTAATCACCAACAGCATGCTTACTTTCGAGCACAATCTTTGTACATGAATATTTCTTGTTTATACACATCTCTCTTTACGCGGTGAATTAATTGTAGTCTACAAAAAGTAGAAAAAAATAAATTGTAGTTAATTGTTCACTCAAAATATCTTTCTACGACAATTCAGAAGGCGAGCTCGGTGTTTTAGTTGTTCGGTACCCAGTGTTGACTTAACATCAAGTATGTTATTATGTGAGTTCATTTTTTCGGACTCCAGCGTTCCCAGAGACACGTATGGAGTGGCATTGTGTAACATTAGATTATTCGCTCAAAACATTGCCTGAGAACACAACCATTCTCATGTTTTCCTATCATGTCCATTGAGTTGATTGTCCGTGAGCAAATATACGATCTGTCAGTTTCATATTCCAGGCAAATCGGTGCCATGTTTACTACGATGTCCAGCTACCTGTGGTCGCAACAAAAGTGCCGCTGCCATCCCTCCCAATTTCCATGGCTGTATGAGCCGTAAATTGTTTTACACCATACACTTTCGAACAAGATAAACATACGTATACATAGATATTCGTCCATCACAAGTCATGATGACCATTTGATATATTCACTTTTAAAATTTACTTGATCATTAGTTCGTTGATGGCTAAACAACCATATTGTGGCAGCACAACTTTCTTGGATAGTTCGGGCGTGTGGTGACCAATGCCGTGACTTTCTAGCTACTCTCTATTAGTGATAGTTTGAAATATATTGGGAACATTACGTCATTGTATTACGTAATCATTTCATGTGTAACCATATCAGACATTTTTTAATCAATAGCCGCGCACATGTACAGTTGATTTCATTGTCGTGTCCATCTGATAGAATGTCATACATAAATATTAACGTATGTATTTGCATTTTCGTCACATTAGCAACAACTATTGGATATATTCAGTACATAAGTAAAGACAGTAAGTAAGTAAGTGTGTTGCATTTTAATGCAGTAAACATTTCATCTAATGTCGTAGGTAACACAACTCTAAAACAACCATGTTTTCTGTTGACCAAGTGTACGTGTACACAACTGTCAATACTTTACTGTCCTCGCTAACGTGTTGCAGGGAGGTTTGGCGTGTGTGATAAGCATCACATGTTAATGTCCTATTGATGGTGGTTTCTTTAAAAAAAATATATAATCCGACAGAAAGCCCCTCCTTACGTGGGATTGAAGTAAAGCAAAGATGTGTATTAGCACCTACCCTATTCATGTCCTCTGCAATGTTGGATGATGATTTCAGGGATCTAGGCCTGAGAGTTCACATCATATATCGCAGAAATGGAAAAGTGTTCAACCGTTGGTGGTTCCGAACATAAACCAAAGTTAAATCACACACAATCAGGGATCTCCTATTTTCTGATGACTTGCCCAAAATATCAACGCTGAGCCTGATCTACAATGCATAATAAACTGATTCTCCTGTACCAACTTTGGCTTACTATTAACACAGAGAAAACAGAAATAATGCTGCAACCAGCACCTGGCAAAATCTATCTCGTGCCCTGCATAAAGGTAAATGACGTAGCACTTAACGTTGTGAATAGATTCACATACCTAAGTAGTCCACTATCACAAACTGTGTGACGTCATCACGACAATATGGCGTTGTGTTTACATTCTGTGAAGCAGGGATCTATATTATGTATTATATTCAGTGAATTAGTGTGAAGTGGAAAATATGTGAATTCGGGATAATATCTTGAAGGTTACTCGTTAATGGATTAAAAGATAACAACATAGTGAAGGTATTATCAAGTTTAGAAGTCTTAATGTGGATGCGTACGAAGTAAGGTTGTGACCTAGTGAAATGGTAGCGATGCGCTCAGCGAGAAGTTAAAATGTGATGTGATTTTGGAAAAGCAACATAAGTGTTGAACTGAAAATCAAACTGTATACGTCGCTGGTGCTTTCTGTTGTGTTGTATGGTTTTGCGATTTGGACACTCACTGCGGACATGGAGAGAAGATTACATTCTTTCGAGTATAAATGATACAGAAGAATTCTACGAATTTCCTATAGGGAACATAAGACCAATGTGTACGTAAGAAATAACGTAGAAATGTGTGCAGGTGTTCAGGAGCCATTGCTTTCAATAGTGAAACGACGAAAACTAGCATGGTTCGGACATGTATGCAGGCACGATTCCTTGTCAAAAACAATACTGCAGGGAACTGTCGAGGATGGAAGAAGCAGAGGAGGACAAATAAAGACATGGACAGACAACATCAAGGAATGGACAGGGCAAGATATTTCCACTCTCATCCGCATCGCTGAGAATAGTTTCGCTGGAGGACTCTGTGTGCTGAAGCATCCAATGTGGTACCCCTACGACCCTGAAGGGTTATGGGTTTATTGATTCATTGATTGATCACAAAATGCCAACGTTGATGACATTAACCTACATATTAAGCTGAAAGTCTACAGAGCAGTGGTACTTCCAGTGTTATTATACGCTAGTGAAACATTGACTGTGCATAGACGTCATGTGAGGAAACTTAATCACTATCGCACAACTTATCTCAGAAAAGTTACATCAGATGGCAAAACAAGATTCCAGATACCACTGTCCTTGACGGATCTGATATCCCAAACATTGGCACTGTCCTTTTTCAGACACAGATTCGTTTGGCAGGTCATTTGGTGCGTATGCTAGACCATCATTTGCCAAAGATAATTCTCTACAGGTAGCTGGAGAAGGTTGCACACTCTCAAGGTGGCCACAAGAAGCGCTACAAGGACTCGTTATAGACATCAATGAAAGCCTTTGAAATAGGCACATATACATGGGAAGTACTTGCACAAAATAGATCTACATGGGAAGTACTTGCACAAAATAGATCTACATGGGAAGTACTTGCACAACATAGATCTACATGGGAAGTATATGCACAAAATAGATCTACATGGGATGTCTGACAACATCGCCCTAGGCTTATTATTTACATAAAGAAGTGAAAGTTATAGCCCAACTATTATTATGGTGAACATTGGATTGCGCACATGGTTACTGGCTGGATATATATTTTTGCGTGTTGACGTAATAGACGGTTCTAGTTTCCGCGATATAAAAAATATTTGAATCGCATTTTGCAGTGCAAATGACTAAACACAGTCAGTCACTCAAAGTAACCACCATTTCTTTTATTATAAAACATATCAATTGGCTTTCTAACTAAGCTTGTGATAATTTCAGGACCAGGTGTCGTAATACCCTGGTGCATTCCTACCATCATTCATCCGATAATGTGCAGACTCAAAATCGTATTAAAATGTTAATTATGGAATCTTCTGAACATTTCACAGATGATAAACATTCATATCTCACACTTAGTCACACTACCCATCTGTCAGTCGTTACAAGTGTACAACAAAATTATATTCCCATTTTTCATTTCTCTGTTAACTGAAACATGTGTTAATATGATTGAGTCTCGCAGTTCTTCATTTATGTAGATACTTTATTGAACAGTCACCCCATACCAGATACTAGAGCACTACATATAACATTTATAAACATTTTTCCCAAGCTGTTTTACTACATTAGCCAGACAATGTCTGTCGTCAAATCATTCATTTACTGTTTCTATATCTATCTCGCATATGTTTTTCTGATATTCATAAACCTCCTCGACTGACACATGTGCATTTGTACTTCAAATAGTTTGTGCATACACTGATGGTCAGTACTATCTGTGTTCATGAATAGACGTACCTTTGTCACCCGATATTATGTCTTAATGATAGGACAGTCTAACAATACTTGTATATGCAGGATGTGAGAATTTTAGTGCATCCCTGCATTGCATCATAGTCGCTACTATTGACATTGAAGCGGTAGTAAAGCTACGGACAATATATGCACATCGGCTGGAAAATCACTCACGGTTTTAGCAAAAATTTCCATTGTTCAGTTTCACATTCACGTTCTAACTGTAACATGCCGCGTAGAGTATGTCGAACATTAACCATACCGATCTCATTGTTGTGTTCTATATTGACATGGAGCTCATGCAACTGTCATCAACTAGCGTGCCTGTCACTGAAGAATAATACACATCAGCTAGCGTGTCTGTCACTGTAGAATAATACACATCAACTAGCGTGTCTGTCACTGTAGAATAATACACATCAACTAGCGTGTCTGTCACTGTAGAATAATACACATTAGCTAGCGTGTCTGTCACTGAAGAATAATACACATCAACTAGCGTGTCTGTCACTGTAGAATAATACACATCAACTAGCGTGTCTGTCACTGTAGAATAAAACACATCAACTAGCGTGTCTGTCACTGTAGAATAATACACATTAGCTAGCGTGTCTGTCACTGAAGAATAATACACATCAACTAGCGTGTCTGTCACTGTAGAATAATACACATCAACTAGCGTGTCTGTCACTGTAGAATAATACACATCAACTAGCGTGTCTGTCACTGTAGAATAATACACATCAACTAGCGTGTCTGTCACTGTAGAATAATACACATTAGCTAGCGTGTCTGTCACTGAAGAATAATACACATCAACTAGCGTGTCTGTCACTGTAGAATAATACACATCAACTAGCGTGTCTGTCACTGTAGAATAATACACATCAACTAGCGTGTCTGTCACTGTAGAATAATACACATTAGCTAGCGTGTCTGTCACTGAAAAATAATACACATCAACTAGCGTGTCTGTCACTGTAGAATAATACACATCAACTAGCGTGTCTGTCACTGTAGAATAATACACATCAACTAGCGTGTCTGTCACTGTAGAATAATACACATTAGCTAGCGTGTCTGTCACTGAAGAATAATACACATCAGCTAGCGTGTCTGTCACTGTAGAATAATACACATCAACTAGCGTGTCTGTCACTGTAGAATAATACACATCAACTAGCGTGTCTGTCACTGTAGAATAATACACATTAGCTAGCGTGTCTGTCACTGAAGAATAATACACATCAGCTAGCGTGTCTGTCACTGTAGAATAATACACATCAGCTAGCGTGTCTGTCACTGTAGAATAATACACATCAGCTAGCGTGTCTGTCACTGAAGAATAATACACATCAGCTAGCGTGTCTGTCACTGTAGAATAATACACATCGGCTAGCGTGTCTGTCACTGTAGAATAATACACATCAGCTAGCGTGTCTGTCACTGTAGAATAATACACATCAGCTAGCGTGTCTGTCACTGAAGAATAATACACATCAGCTAGCGTACCTGTCACTGTAGAATAATACACATCAGCTAGCATACATGTCACTGTAGAATAATACACAGCAACTAGCGTGCCTGTCACTGTAGAATAATACACATCAGCTAGCGTACCTGTCACTGTAGAATAATACACATCAGCTAGCGTACCTGTCACTGAAGAATAATACACTTCAGCTAGCGTACCTGTCACTGTAGAATAATACACATCAACTAGCGTGCCTGTCACTGAAGAATAATACACATCAGCTAGCGTACCTGTCACTGTAGAATAATACACATCAGCTAGCGTACCTGTCACTGTAGAATAATACACATCAGCTAGCGTACCTGTCACTGTAGAATAATACACTTCAGCTAGCATACCTGTCACTGAAGAATAATACACTTCAGCTAGCATACCTGTCACTGTAGAATAATACACTTCAGCTAGCATACCTGTCACTGTAGAATAATACACTTCAGCTAGCATACCTGTCACTGAAGAATAATACACTTCAGCTAGCATACCTGTCACTGTAGAATAATACACATCAGCTAGCGTACCTGTCACTGTAGAATAATACACATTAGCTAGCGTACCTGTCACTCTAACTTAACATGACATTAACTAGCGTATTTGTCACTCTAGCTTGACACCACATCAGCTAGCGTACATGTCATTCTGGCGTGACACCACATCAGCTAACGCGCCTGTCACTCTACCTTGATACCACACTAGCTAACGTCCCTGCTACTCTAGCTTCATACAACATAATCTAGTGTGCTTATCACTCTAGGTTCAAACCAAATGAGCTAGTGTGCATATCACTCTAGCTTGATACCACATGAGCTAACGTTCCTGTCACTCTAGTTTGATATCACATCAGCTAGCGTGCATGTCACTCTAGCTTGACACCACATCAGCTAGCGAGTTAATATCAGTAAATGAGGCAGCACCAAGTGCAGTAATGAAGTATCAACTACTGTATTGAGCAAAATAACTACAAGAATTACAGAAAGAATTGCCTGAAGCACATACTATGGTATATACACAACCACCCCAATAGAACCAAATCACACCGTACATGAAAAATAAATTACTAAAGCAATGCTAGAAACATTTATAAAAATCTGATTTGGAAACCCAAAAAAATATCTTTGAAAAAGAAGGAAGAAAATTGTGAAAACTAACAATGATAATGACAACTCTCATGGACAAACACTTGCACTGGAAAATGCAGGTAAACTCTACACTTGGAAATCAGGTAAACTTTAAACTGGAAAATGCAAGTAATCTCTACACTGGAAAATGCAGGTAAACTCTACAATGACAAGCAATAGCAAACACACTTGGATCCACGAAAACACCAGTATCATCAATTAATGCAGTAAACGAAATATTAGTCAAGAAATAAACAAACAAATAACAAATACAATAGAACGAACAATACACAGTGTATAGATTGGATGTCTAACACTCAAACTGAATTAATTAAATGTATCTGTGAGAAAAATAAACGACACAAATCACCAGGACCAAAGACATCACATGCTAAAGTCATCACATGCAAAAATGCTAAAGATCTCACGACATGCAGTATGTATCAATTACTAGAGAAATACGACTGTAGTCTGGTACAGATATTGAATAGTAGTCGTAGAGAGAAGCGCCCATGTGTTTTATAATAACGGAAGACAGTGACAGATAAACTCCTGGCAGCTGCAGAACAATAACAATCTCACAAACTGTATCTGCTGGACAATGACAATCTCACTAATTGTATCTGCTGGACAATACAATTCTCACTAACTGTATCTGCTGGACAATGAAAATCTCACTAATTGTATCTGCTGGACAATACAAATCTCACTAATTGTATCTGCTGGACAATAAAAATCTCACAAACTGTATCTGCTGGAAAATGAAATGAATGGTCAGCAGAAGATTGCCATGGCACCTAGAATAAGGGCAGAGATTGATAACAGAACAAGGAATATTTTAAGAATGCAGCAGCACATCAGACCAAATAACAGTTCATTAAAGATGTGTTTGAAGAAAATAAGCAAGTTATCACAATATGGATATATCTACATGGTCTCTATTGACAATGTCTGAAAACATGGACTGATAGTAAAACTGTAAAGAAGATGGATCACGGGTAATATATGTAAGTGGATATGATCCTTCTCACAAAATCAGGAAATCGCTAGATTCATAATGGAAGTTCATACTATCTAGACTATTCTTCTAAATCATGTTCTTCAAAGTTTCGTACTGTCTACAACTCTGTGTCTTGTGTTCATCAAAATATAATCTACAAACTGTCACATTGTGTAAGACTCACAATGCATGCTGATGACTTGGTGGTGTGATGTGTAGAGGGAACATCTAACAATCGCCAACAAGAAACTATCATCGGCAGCAGACAAAATAGCAGCATTAGTAAATAAAATGAATGGTAAAGATCAATGTTGAAAAATCTTCAACACGACTGAACACACACTCAAAAAAGGGAACATCATGAGAGATGCATTGTGAATTTACATATTCAAAAGAAAGAAATGGACACCACAGTAAATACGACATTGTCATTCATACCTCAGAATGAGAATATAGAGACAAAGATAAAGAGGAAACATTCTATCCTGAAAGAATTGACAATGATACGCCGGATGGGATGAGGGGTGGTCATGGGGCAATCAAAAATAAAGTATGTATGCAATTGTACTAGAACATGGAACAATGACCTACATCGTGTACTTCTGCTGCGTGTTCCCGTCACCAATCTCTGGACAAGATTTTAAAACAAACACTTCCTCTTTAATGAAATGCAAATCAAAATTGTAGGTATCACCCAGTTAACCATGCATGCGTTTCACTAAGACTAAGTTCCACGTAAAGAAAGTACAGGAGCTAGTCAGCACACCCAGTGAAGAACCATTTCGGTGAACTAGCAAGTGCAAGACTGAAGAGAAGAAATTGTATTCACCGAAGCTAACTATAGGAAACACGGATGAACTGTCATACATAACAAAATAAAGAACAACAAAACATTTCCAAGTTGCTTAGGAGAAATAAATCTCAATATCAGAACCACCATAAACAAAAACTACACAATGAGAGAGGTGAATATTCTCCAACAGAAAACCATAGTATGCAACACAGTATGCACCACGGAGAAGCGGATATACAAATAAATAATTATATATCCGCAACAAGATCTGTGGAGGACGGAGATGATAGATTGTACATACAATATTCTGAAAAAGAAAATGAATGAATCCATACGTTCACCAACTGGAAACTTATTTCCAATTGCTCTGCAGAAACTTAGGCATTTCGCCTTGTTGAAGGAATAATTAAGAGCACAACAAGCCAATAATCACGAGCGGTGTTTATTACTGATACATATCTGTACTTCAAACACTTGGCAGCGATAAACTGAGAAACATGAAGGAAGACATACAAGAAGTGAGGATACAGAGACTGGTAGTAATACAGTAGATACCTTCCCAATCGAGTATACCAGGAAACGAAACATCAGTTCTACTCGCAACATATGCAGCAACATAGGTACGCAAATAACTTAAAGATTACCTATCAGGAAAATAGGATCCTCATCAAATCTGCTAGGGTAGACAACCACCCAATAGACAAATATAAATATATTCACAAAACTGAGCGGTTATCAACATATGCATGTGGATACAAGAGACTAAACTTTCACATAGAAAGACTGACACTGGTTTCATCACCTCTGTGTCCATGTGAACACGCAGCGCAGAACACATCATGTGCGATTTCATTACACTAAACCAGTTACGGTAAGTGCGTTGACCCGAAGAGACAGTTACCAAAAGAAAAGTAAGAAAAGTGGATGGGGATCACTGATTATCTTTCATAAACAACATCATTTATCCCGAACACCAGACTTGATGTTTCAACATGTTATATTGCGAACGAGAAGAAGAAGAACACGAGCTTACTATTCATTGAGAACTGTGTGCCATATACGATATATGTCTTTTCTTACTACGTTATTCTCACCTTCAACGATATCAGTTCTCACTATGTCTAGGTTGTGTGTCATGTGACGAATGTATGTGTCATGTGACGTATGTATGTGTCATGTGACGTATGTATGTGTCACGTGACGTATTCCTTCCAGAACGTTGTCTTCCAAATGAACTCTATGAACCTCTCTCTGTCTTGGGCGATGTGGCTTGTATTTTCTAGCGATGTATACTTGTTATATTTAATGTCATCAGTCCATCGTCTTCTTGGTCTGTCCCTTCTCCTCCTCCCAGGTTTAGGCTTTGTAGTCACCATGTATCGTATTGTGTGAGAATCTAGTATGTCCCTACACGCAGTGATTGTACAATTAAAAAAAAACCAATTTTTAAGGCATACAAGTTGTTAAGGATACTATTCAGACTCTAAAAGTGTGGTAATTTACAACAGTTTTCTTACATCAATGTTTATCTCGGCACAAGCTAATACAATTGTTGTCTACATATTCATAGTGGCCCGTATACACGATGAGATAACCATATCGGGATGTGCAAGTTTCCATTGCTGGTCGTAGTGACACAAAGTTACCTTCTCCTGATTACATTCCAGCCAATGAACGTTATTGGACACGGTAGATGTTCATCTTTTAACTAGAACATTTTCTAACATATTCATTATATTTCAGTTTTAAAAAAAAAATGAATGATAAATATTTTAATTGATCATACCACAAGAGAGATAGACTTTGTAACAAATGAGCTATAGATCACATAGACATGTGACAGATGTATATTCTTGCTGTGTAGATACATTCCAATGTCACCGAGATCGGCGTTGAGACATGAATACTATCGGGTTCTACTCGAGAATAGTATATATCAGTATATGCCAGAATTATGCCTCTGTATCCCCCCATAGTTATTTAGTTAGTTAGTCGTCGCTTCATCATCACTGTAAACTGGACACGTCCACAGTTGTTCCGATCTCTTCCTGAGTGTATCCGTCATTAACCGTCCGCTAACAATACGGGTCCTCTGCTGGTTGACCATTATTCTTCTGTGCCCTTAAAAAAAAATCATTTGTAGCAACACCGCATTTCAGACCGCGATCTTTAATCCTGATAATTGAAATGGAATCATAATCCACACTAGTCTCACTCTAGCTTGTTATATCTCTTATGGAGTTCAAATGTCAGCTAAAACGATTGTCCCATCGCGTTGTGCAACAATGTGCGATTCCCTCCATAATATCTTGCAGAATGTAAACAATATCTCGTTCTCAACGCAAGCTAAGTCTCACTTCCCGCTATCATTAGTGCCTTGATGTCTTTGAGGTGCTCAAGTCTGTGTTGTCAGAATCTGTCCGTTTGTTCTTCTTGCCTTCACTTATTTAATGACATATGATTTCTCAAACGAAGGTATACATTTTCTTGGTTATACTATTTCAATCAGACAAAATGTTAAATTGTTTTTATAGCTTAAAACACAGATATGTCACCGCCTAGTAGTTGTCGTTTAGGTTTTATTATGATATCTTAATGTTCCCCATCCACATTTATCTTTGTCTATTTAAAACAATATGTCAACACACTATTGAGTTGTTATATTGCTATGTCTGTGAATGTGATTAAGTTTCCTGATTGAGCTCGGATGACATTGTTGAGAACAATCGTCTACGTTTGCTATTTGAAAAATACACCTGGAAATATAATGAATGAAATTAGTATGTACTTAATGCGTCAGGCATACCTTTTGAGAGATGAAAGTTTACACAATGCTCATCACATACAGAACACACATTAAATAACATCACATACAGGACACACATTAAATAACATCACATACAGGACACACATTAAATAACATCACATACATGACTAAGACTAAACAACATCACATACATGACTAAGAATAAACAACATCACATACAAGACTAAGAATAAATAGCATCACATACATGACTAAGAATAAATAACATCACATACAAGACTAAGAATAAATAACATCACATACATGACTAAGAATAAATAACATCACATACAAGACTAAGAATAAATAACATCACATACAAGACTACGAATAAATAACGTCACATACAGGACTAAGAATAAACAACATCACATACATGACTAAGAATAAACAACATCACATACATGACTAAGAATAAACAACATCACATACATGACTAAGAATAAACAACATCACATACAGGACTACGAATAAACAACATCACATACATGACTAAGAATAAACAACATCACATACATGACTAAGAATAAACAACATCACATACATGACTAAGAATAAATAACATCACATAACATGATTTGACAAGCTTCTCTCTATATGTGGTGTTTACTCCTCAACACATGCATATTAGTAGATTGTAATCTGGAGAACGGATGTAACGACTTTCGTGCGAAATATGCGACCTTTGCCCTGTCACAACCGATTTCATTATGGCATCTTGTTCAAATTAAAATTCCATCTGATTGCGCAGACAACACCAGTACATAGCCTCCTTAATCGCCTCGTATGACGTGTATAGAAGGTAAACAGTATTGTTAGCAGCGTTCTGTCCCTCTGCTTCCTTTACGAGCTCCATGTTGGTCTCTAGCAATATATTCAACGGCGAAATAAAGAGATTATTAACTGTTCAACCTTCGAGTTGCATGCCGTGCACACATTCAATACAGAAAATGTGAAAGGTACCTCTAGTTTCTGCATGGTTACTCACTTAATCTTGTTATGCAATTCCGTGCTAAATACATTATAATTATATATTGCTCTGTGAGCAAATGAAATGGCTTACAACTATAATTCTTAGGTACAAAAAGCAATAATTTACCAGCGAAAAATCCGCCATGGACTAAATAATGTGTACTCTGTCACCACATTTTTAATAACTAATGCAATTTGGTCAAATAGGTATGTCATCACACCAGATGACCTAACACGCCAAAGAACCCTGAAAGTACAATAAATATGAGTATTTGTAATATTTGTTATTACGGATAATATAGAAAATATTTTTAGTTTCTTTTTTCCCCCGATTCAAGGACTCATTATGTGCTAAGTAGACATACATCAGTTGTTTGACACACAGTTTATACACAATACATTGTGTCGTGTGTAGAATATATGATCTTGGACATTTCATTATAAATCATATTTACAACTAAAACATATATGTCCGTTGAACATCAATAATAATAATAATAATATATAACTGAGATGTACATACAACAGGAAACCACCAAGTATAAAACAGTCTACGTACATACAATAGTAATAATACTGTACAACTGAGATGTTTATATAATTATAAACCAACAAGTCTAAAAGTCTACTTACATACAATACGTTTACTTTGTGCAGAAATTGCAACACTCCATGTAAAATATATTTACCAAGATTCACAAGTTTTAAGAAATACATTAAAAAATAACAAAGCAACAAGAATAAACGTGAATTATAAACTTATTAGCTAACGAGTTGGAGATTTTTAAAAACCAAGTCGGTCAGTCTGAGAGATCCAACTCCATAAAAACAAAACAAAAAACATAGTCCGCGAGAGAGAGGAGCTGCTATGTTTCTCGCTATTTAATGAAATCTTACGTCGCTACACACACACACACGCATATATATATATATATATATATATGTATATATATATATATATATATATATATATATATATATATATATATATATATATATATATATATATATATATATATAAGAAATGATCTATAACGATTTACATATATATCGTTAAAATTGTCCTATCTGTAAAAAAAACACGTTACTATAATTAGAACTATTGCTTTAAAATGTCAACGGCCGATCGGTTATAATTTAAGAATGCAATATAAACGAAGATACACAAATTATTATGCGAGTAGATCATAACACGACATATACATGTCGTTAGCAAAAATTAAGGGAACATAATATTCAACCCGCCAAAAACACAGTGAAATTTGATCGAATTGCACAATATATTTTCTAGGTCTATTCTATTGATTTGTCTACAGTTATTTGACCCGTGTAAAACGGTTATGTGTAAAAATGTTAACTCTTCCAAGACGTAATTATACCCGGGGTTTTAACATAATTAATTTTAGGCTAACTTTGTGGATCGTAACATGATTCAGGCGCAAGATTAATTAAGACAAAGTATTAGCTTTGCAAAGTTATATAATGTATCAAAAGAAGGATAATCGAATGTGGGATTTATATATAATATACAAATATAAGAACTGTAAGACCAACGTACAAAAATTGCAGTATAAACAGGAATGTTAGACGGACAGACATTTTAAAAAAAAAATATTTTCTTCTACGCACCCTTAATTTATCTGTCTTGAAATGTTGATATCCAATCTTACTAATGTACATGCATTGACTGTCCATTCACTAATCATAACTAATTCTTACAACTGACGGGAATTGTACCAGGTCTGTTCTAGCAGCACCGAATCGCTTTGTAATACAAGTAAACAGGTTTTCCATATTTGACCAACCACATAAATAGTTATATAGGGATGGAACGACCCCCGAGTGTGCTGGATGTGCCGAGTGTGCCGAGTGTGCAACCGAATGTGCAACCGAATGTGCAACCGAATGTGCAACCGAATGTGCAATCGAATGTGCCCGAGTGTGCTCGCACATCCAATATGGTGGCGAAACATGTCAAAAACGGTCGAAACCGGCCGAAATCGCGCGGTGTGTGTGTGCCCGGCCTACGCGGGCGGGGTGGGGATCATGATATCGGTGGGGCCCACTGCCCTATTTAACTTTAGTTCAACCCGGTTGAAGAAAATATTGCTCTTTTTCACTTAAAAATTTCCACTGTCTTATTTTGTTCTGGTTTAGAAGTAACGAAAACTACCAGGGTGGCTGACCGGTTGAAGGTCGGTCATTCTCAACTAGGTCAGCTCTATAACATAAAGGTCAGCTGAACCGTAATTTTCCACAGAGTTACTTAGGGGTGGGCCACTTGATTGATGAAATACTACAGACGCGTACTTTTCCGTGTGAAAATCCTTACAAGATTTCCGCGATAACGACAGGTAGCAACATCTGGCATTAATAGCTTTCTCTTCACCCGCGTGCGTGTGAACCACGCCAACGGAGGTGCTCACCATAAACCAGTTATCTGATTGTAGGAATTAAATGACCTTATTTGTTTAGTGGGCATGTTTGGGATTTCCGCTTACATTCAAGTGGTTCTCAAATTGTAAAATACTGACTATAACAATGTAAACCCCCGAGACATATAGACACCACAAAAACTAATATTCTGCAAACATACGTCTGTGCCTTTGACCAACGGTTCTCATTATTTCATACTTATATTCAAGTGGTTCTAAAATTGTAAAATATTGAACATGCAATGTAAAAACCCTGACATATAGACACCACAAAAGCTAATATTCTGCAAACATACTTATGTGTCTTTGACCAACGGTTCTCATTATTTCCTACTTATATTCAAGTGGTTCTCAAATTGTAAAATCTTGACCATGCAATGTAAAACCCCTGACATATAGACACCACAAAAGCTAATATTCTGCAAACACACTTCTGTGCCTTTGGCCAACGGTTCTCATTATTTCATACTTATATTCAAGTGGTTCTCAAATTGTAAAATCTTGACCATGCAATGTAAAACCCCTGACATATAGACACCACAAAAGCTAATATTCTGCAAGCATTCTTCTGTGCCTCTGGCCAACGGTTCTCATTATTTTATGCTTATATTCAAGTGGTTGTCAAATTGTAAAAGCATGACCATAACAATGTAAACCCCGTGACATATAGACACAACAAAATCTATATTCGCCAAACATTCTTCTGTGCCTTTGGCCAATGATTATCATTATTTTATACTTATATTCAAGTGGTTCTCACATTGTAAAAACCTGACCATGAGAATGTAAAACTCGTACCATTGACACCACAAAAGAAAATGTTCTGCAAACATTATTCTGTGCCTTTGGCCAATAGTTCTCATTATTTTATGGTTATGTTAAAGTGGTTCTCACATTGGCCAATCCTGACCATACTAATGTAAAACCCATGTCATATATACAACACAAAAGCTAATATTCTCCAAACAGGATTCTCTCAGGACACGCTTCAGATATTGGTCGCTTGATGGTCTCTGTCTGCTCTTCAACTATGTTCTACCATATTATCATTATGGTCTCACTAGCTTCTAACAGGGTCTACTTTGGGTCAATATATTCTTAGTATATTTTCGCTAGAGTCTTAAACTAGGTTCTCATGTGCAACTTCAATTATGTTCTCTCTGTGTTTGGAGTTATTATTCTCTACTAAAAGGTTTCTTATTAACATATTTCATTAGCGCAAACGGCGTGTTTATCAGATGTCGAAATTAACACGTCACACGAAAACACATTTCAGCCCTTTCTCACTAACAACATAGTACATTTGAGACGTTTTATTTGTGTAACTTAACATTTATTTGTGTTTTTTTTCACAACTAGATAAGCCAGTTATACGGATTTTCGATGTTTTATTAGTTGTCTAAATTGTCATACGAAAATACATTCCAGTATTTTTGCAGTAACAACATGACAAATTTTATCGTGTTTATATTTGTGTGACTGTACCATGTACCATTTTCCACAATTAACCAATCTGCTTTTAGTGATTTTCATTATGTTTTATCATTTGTCTAAATTATCATACCACACGAAACATATTTCAGTACTTTTATACAAACATTATAACACATTTTTTTATTTGTGTAAGTACATCATTTACAATTTTTTCACAAGTAACCAACCCACTTTTACTATGTTATCATACTAAAAGAACACATTTTTCAGTACGTTGCCACTAACAACATAACACATTTTGCCATGTTTTTATTTGTGGGCCTACGGCATTTATCAATTTTAGGGATGTTCGTTATGTTTTATCAGTAGTTATCTAAATTAGATACCATACAAACCCATATTTCAGTACTTTTGCACAAACATCATAACACATTTACCATGTTTTATTTATTCGCGTTCAACAGTTATTACTATTTTTGCAATTACACAAGCCGAGTTGGGTGGTTTTCGTTAAATTTTATCAGATGTCTAAGTTATGATACCATACGAAGCTGTTTTTCAGTACGTTGCCATTAACAACATAACAACTTTTGACATGTTTTTATCTGTTGGACAATCACTTATCACTTTTTCACAACTAGACAAGTTGGTGGTAGCTCCTTTCAGTGTGATCAGACAGTATTTATCTCTTTTCTATACTTACAGTTGCGCATTTCACGACATTTAGATACAAAACACGGTTCCAATGAACTTATTTTCATATTGTAAACTGCATGTTTTAGCTGTTTTCAAAATTATTATCCCATACGAAAACACATTCCAGTATTTTTGCAGTAACAACATGACAAATTTTATCGTGTTTATATTTGTGTGACTGTACCATGTACCATTTTCCACAATTAACCAATCTGCTTTTAGTGATTTTCATTATGTTTTATCATTTGTCTAAAATATCATACCACACGAAACATATTTCAGATGATGTCACACCACGACAACCAACCGAGTTTTCTTTTTTAGCATGTAATATTTTGTCTCTTTTTCACAGACCCGAATGTTTTATGTTGTTAGTAATAAGAAGACCGGGTCGGACCTTGCTTACTAATAGGACAAAAGCTAATACACCCATGAAATTATGAAATGTATACAACAACCGGGAGGTATTTCGGTACCCTAGAGATGTATCTCACAACCTGGCTATGTTTCTACTTATGTATATAACGCCCATGTGTCAACATCAAGCTACAAGTACAAAGGCTGTACAAGTTATCAACACCCACTTCAACTATGTACTACCATATTATCATTATGGTCTCACTAACTTCTTACAGGGTCTACTTTGGGACAATATATTCTTAGTATATTTTCGCTAGATTCTTAAACTAGGTTCTCATGTGCAGCTTCAATTATGTTCTCTCTGTGTTTTGAGTTGTTTTTCTCTACTAAAAGGTTTCTTATTAACATATTTCATTAGCGCAAACGGCGTGTTTATCAGATGTCGAAATTAACAAGTCACACGAAAACACAGTTCAGCCCTTTCTCTCTAACAACATAGTACATTTGAGAAGTTTTATTTGTGTAACTTAACATTTATTTGTGTTTTTTTTTCACAACTAGATAAGCCACTTATACGGATTTTCGATGTTTTATTAGTTGTCTAAATTGTCATACGAAAATACATTCCAGTATTTTTGCAGTAACAACATGACAAATTTTATTGTGTTTATATTTGTGTGACTGTACCATGTACCATTTTCCACAATTAACCAATCTGCTTTTAGTGATTTTCATTATGTTTTATCATTTGTCTAAATTATCATACCACACGAAACATATTTCAGTACTTTTATACAAACATTATAACACATTTTTTTATTTGTGTAAGTACATCATTTACAATTTTTTCACAAGTAACCAACCCACTTTTACTATGTTATCATACTAAAAGAACACATTTTTCAGTACGTTGCCACTAACAACATAACACATTTTGCCATGTTTTTATTTGTGGGACTGCAGCATTTATCAATTTTAGTGATGTTCGTTATGTTTTATCAGTAGTTATCTAAATTAGATACCATACAAACCCATATTTCAGTACTTTTGCACAAACATCATAACACATTTACCATGTTTTATTTATTCGCGTTCAACAGTTATTACTATTTTTGCAATTACACAAGCCGAATTGGGTGATTTTCGTTAAATTTTATCAGATGTCTAAGTTATGATACCATACGAAGCTGTTTTTCAGTACGTTGCCATTAACAACATAACAACTTTTGACATGTTTTTATTTGTGGGCCTGCGGCATTTATCAATTTTAGTGATGTTCGTTATGTTTTATCAGTAGTTATCTAAATTAGATACCATACAAACCCATATTTCAGTACTTTTGCACAAACATCATAACACATTTACCATGTTTTATTTATTCGCGTTCAACAGTTATTACTATTTTTGCAATTACACAAGCCGAATTGGGTGATTTTCGTTAAATTTTATCAGATGTCCAAGTTATGATACCATACGAAGCTGTTTTTCAGTACGTTGCCATTAACAACATAACAATTTTTGACATGTTTTTATCTGTTGGACAATCACTTATCACTTTTTCACAACTAGACAAGTTAGTGGTAGCTCCTTTCAGTGTGATCAGACAGTATTTATCTCTTTTCTATACTTACAGTTGCGCATTTCACGACATTTAAATACAAAACACGGTTCCAATGAACTTATTTTCATATTGTAAACTGCATGTTTTAGCTATTTTCAAAAATTATTATCCCATACGAAAATACATTCCAGTATTTTTGCAGTAACAACATGACAAATTTTATCGTGTTTATATTTGTGTGACTGTACCATGTACCATTTTCCACAATTAACCAATCTGCTTTTAGTGATTTTCATTATGTTTTATCATTTGTCTAAATTATCATACCACACGAAACATATTTCAGATGATTTCACACCACGACAACCAACCGAGTTTTCTTTTTTAGCATGTAATATTTTGTCTCTTTTTCACAGACCCGAATGTTTTATGTTGTTAGTAATAAGAAGACCGGGTCGGACCTTCCTTACTAATATGACAAAAGCTAATACAACCCATGAAATTATGAAATGTATACAACCACCTGGAGGTATTTCGGTACCCTAGAGATGTATCCCACAACCTGGCTATCTTTCTACTTATGTATATAACGCACATGTGTCAACATCAAGTTACAAGTACAAAGGCTGTACAAGTTATCAACACCCACAAACAAGCTTCAATCAGCCCACACGGAACACAACGGGCGTGCTATGACTATTTAATTTACAAAAATTCTCTCAAATTGCTACATATTGAAATATAAAATGTAAAAAGGAGTTACAACAATGGTAGACAAAGGTGACAACAAAACCTTAAGCCACTAACCACGCTATGCATAATATCACTTTTACAATTATCACCGTCCAAAACCACCAAATAAAACAGGCTTTCCGTGATAAGATTAATTACCACACGCTGTGCTTCCATGCACTGACCACGTACTAAATTGAGATACAGCGGCCTTTAATGATTTGCAGCTGTTCAGATTACCGGCCCTAGTCCTTCGTTATGTTACCGGCTTTAGTTAAATAGATGTGTTAGTTTTATTTTCAATGTGTATTTATATAAAGATTGCTACATACGCATATATTTAAAACAGGTTTTTCATATATTTCGTTGCCCGCGTTAACTTTCTTGTTTCTTGGTTTAATTTATATGGAAACACCATTTCACGCCCATTCATTAGACACCACACACGCATGTTTTATAAATAAACCAATACAAAGCATGGTTTAATTGTGGGTGCGATAGTCCACTAATCTGAACGAGACAAAATTTCTAGTGTGGAAAAGTTTCATAATTAGAATGGTGAGGTCGACACAAGTTCAGTTGTATGTGTCATTTTCTTTATCTTGGATTATCAGGCTAAAGGTGAATCACAGGTTACAAATTTCACTGATATTGACCGTGATGTTTCACCTTGCACCTAAAAACAACGGAAAAGTTTCAGTGGAAAACCTTATAACCACTAAACAGATAGATGTTCAAGAGGGCGGCCGACGCCTCAAGTACGCCGCAAAGATTACTTGATGCGTTGTGAGGTGTATTGAGGCGTCGGCCACCCTCTTGACCATCTATCTGTTTAGTGGTTATAAGGTTTTCCACTGAAACTTTTCCGTTGTTTTTAGGTGCAAGGTGAAACATCACGGTCAATATCAGTGAAATTTGTAACCTGTGATTCACCTTTAGCCTGATAATCCAAGATAAAGAAAATGACACATACAACTGAACTTGTGTCGACCTCACCATTCTAATTATGAAACTTTTCCACACTAGAAATTGTGTCTCGTTCAGATTAGTGGACTATCGCACCCACAATTAAACCATGCTTTGTATTGGTTTATTTATAAAACATGCGTGTGTGGTGTCTAATGAATGGGCGTGAAATGGTGTTTCCATATAAATTAAACCAAGAAACAAGAAAGTTAACGCGGGCAACGAAATATATGAAAAACCTGTTTTAAATATATGCGTATGTAGCAATCTTTATATAAATACACATTGAAAATAAAACTAACACATCTATTTAACTAAAGCCGGTAACATAACGAAGGACTAGGGCCGGTAATCTGAACAGCTGCAAATCATTAAAGGCCGCTGTATCTCAATTTAGTACGTGGTCAGTGCATGGAAGCACAGCGTGTGGTAATTAATCTTATCACGGAAAGCCTGTTTTATTTGGTGGTTTTGGACGGTGATAATTGTAAAAGTGATATTATGCATAGCGTGGTTAGTGGCTTAAGGTTTTGTTGTCACCTTTGTCTACCATTGTTGTAACTCCTTTTTACATTTTATATTTCAATATGTAGCAATTTGAGAGAATTTTTGTAAATTAAATAGTCATAGCACGCCCGTTGTGTTCCGTGTGGGCTGATTGAAGCTTGTTTGTGGGTGTTGATAACTTGTACAGCCTTTGTACTTGTAACTTGATGTTGACACATGGGCGTTATATACATAAGTAGAAAGATAGCCAGGTTGTGGGATACATCTCTAGGGTACCGAAATACCTCCAGGTGGTTGTATACATTTCATAATTTCATGGGTTGTATTAGCTTTTGTCCTATTAGTAAGGAAGGTCCGACCCGGTCTTCTTATTACTAACAACATAAAACATTCGGGTCTGTGAAAAAGAGACAAAATATTACATGCTAAAAAAGAAAACTCGGTTGGTTGTCGTGGTGTGAAATCATCTGAAATATGTTTCGTGTGGTATGATAATTTAGACAAATGATAAAACATAATGAAAATCACTAAAAGCAGAT
Source organism: Meghimatium bilineatum (assembly GCA_034231615.1). Classification (NCBI taxonomy): domain Eukaryota; kingdom Metazoa; phylum Mollusca; class Gastropoda; order Stylommatophora; family Philomycidae; genus Meghimatium; species Meghimatium bilineatum. The sequence continues at coordinate 64,774,850 of CM067305.1, read as the reverse complement.
TGGTTAATTGTGGAAAATGGTACATGGTACAGTCACACAAATATAAACACGATAAAATTTGTCATGTTGTTACTGCAAAAATACTGGAATGTATTTTCGTATGGGATAATAATTTTGAAAACAGCTAAAACATGCAGTTTACAATATGAAAATAAGTTCATTGGAACCGTGTTTTGTATCTAAATGTCGTGAAATGCGCAACTGTAAGTATAGAAAAGAGATACATACTGTCTGATCACACTGAAAGGAGCTACCACCAACTTGTCTAGTTGTGAAAAAGTGATAAGTGATTGTCCAACAGATAAAAACATGTCAAAAGTTGTTATGTTGTTAATGGAAACGTACTGAAAAACAGCTTCGTATGGTATCATAACTTAGACATCTGATAAAATTTAACGAAAATCACCCAACTCGGCTTGTGTAATTGCAAAAATAGTAATAACTGTTGAACGCGAATAAATAAAACATGGTAAATGTGTTATGATGTTTGTGCAAAAGTACTGAAATATGGGTTTGTATGGTATCTAATTTAGATAACTACTGATAAAACATAACGAACATCCCTAAAATTGATAAATGCCGCAGGCCCACAAATAAAAACATGGCAAAATGTGTTATGTTGTTAGTGGCAACGTACTGAAAAATGTGTTCTTTTAGTATGATAACATAGTAAAAGTGGGTTGGTTACTTGTGAAAAAATTGTAAATGATGTACTTACACAAATAAAAAATGTGTTATAATGTTTGTGTAAAAGTACTGAAATATGTTTCGTGTGGTATGATAATTTAGACAAATGATAAAACATAATGAAAATCACTAAAAGCAGATTGGTTAATTGTGGAAAATGGTACATGGTACAGTCACACAAATATAAACACGATAAAATTTGTCATGTTGTTACTGCAAAAATACTGGAATGTATTTTCGTATGACAATTTAGACAACTAATAAAACATCGAAAATCCGTATAACTGGCTTATCTAGTTGTGAAAAAAAAACACAAATAAATGTTAAGTTACACAAATAAAACGTCTCAAATGTACTATGTTGTTAGTGAGAAAGGGCTGAAATGTGTTTTCGTGTGACGTGTTAATTTCGACATCTGATAAACACGCCGTTTGCGCTAATGAAATATGTTAATAAGAAACCTTTTAGTAGAGAATAATAACTCCAAACACAGAGAGAACATAATTGAAGTTGCACATGAGAACCTAGTTTAAGACTCTAGCGAAAATATACTAAGAATATATTGACCCAAAGTAGACCCTGTTAGAAGCTAGTGAGACCATAATGATAATATGGTAGAACATAGTTGAAGAGCAGACAGAGACCATCAAGCGACCAATATCTGAAGCGTGTCCTGAGAGAATCCTGTTTGGAGAATATTAGCTTTTGTGTTGTATATATGACATGGGTTTTACATTAGTATGGTCAGGATTGGCCAATGTGAGAACCACTTTAACATAACCATAAAATAATGAGAACTATTGGCCAAAGGCACAGAATAATGTTTGCAGAACATTTTCTTTTGTGGTGTCAATGGTACGAGTTTTACATTCTCATGGTCAGGTTTTTACAATGTGAGAACCACTTGAATATAAGTATAAAATAATGATAATCATTGGCCAAAGGCACAGAAGAATGTTTGGCGAATATAGATTTTGTTGTGTCTATATGTCACGGGGTTTACATTGTTATGGTCATGCTTTTACAATTTGACAACCACTTGAATATAAGCATAAAATAATGAGAACCGTTGGCCAGAGGCACAGAAGAATGCTTGCAGAATATTAGCTTTTGTGGTGTCTATATGTCAGGGGTTTTACATTGCATGGTCAAGATTTTACAATTTGAGAACCACTTGAATATAAGTAGGAAATAATGAGAACCGTTGGTCAAAGACACATAAGTATGTTTGCAGAATATTAGCTTTTGTGGTGTCTATATGTCAGGGTTTTTACATTGCATGTTCAATATTTTACAATTTTAGAACCACTTGAATATAAGTATGAAATAAAGAGAACCGTTGGTCAAAGGCACAGACGTATGTTTGCAGAATATTAGTTTTTGTGGTGTCTATATGTCTCGGGGGTTTACATTGTTATAGTCAGTATTTTACAATTTGAGAACCACTTGAATGTAAGCGGAAATCCCAAACATGCCCACTAAACAAATAAGGTCATTTAATTCCCACAATCAGATAACTGGTTTATGGTGAGCACCTCCGTTGGCGTGGTTCACACGCACGCGGGTGAAGAGAAAGCTATTAATGCCAGATGTTGCTACCTGTCGTTATCGCGGAAATCTTGTAAGGATTTTCACACGGAAAAGTACGCGTCTTTAGTATTTCATCAATCAAGTGGCCCACCCCTAAGTAACTCTGTGGAAAATTACGGTTCAGCTGGCCTTTATGTTATAGAGCCGACATAGTTGAGAATGACCGACCTTCAACCGGTCAGCCACCCTGGTAGTTTCCGTTACTTCTAAACCAGAACAAAATAAGACAGTGGAAATTTTTAAGTGAAAAAGAGCAATATTTTCTTCAACCGGGTTGAACTAAAGTTAAATAGGGCAGTGGGCCCCACCGATATCATGATTCCCACCCCGCCCGCGTAGGCCGGGCACACACACACCGCGCGATTTCGGCCGGTTTCGACCGTTTTTGACATGTTTCGCCACCATATTGGATGTGCGAGCACACTCGGGCACATTCGATTGCACATTCGGTTGCACATTCGGTTGCACATTCGGTTGCACATTCGGTTGCACACTCGGCACACTCGGCACATCCAGCACACTCGGGGGTCGTTCCATCCCTATATAACTACTCACATCCCCAAAAAAAGATTTGGCGCGGTCACGACTTTCTGCCTGTGTACTCAAGTTACCGAGAACAGACCAAACGAAACAAGAAGTATTACAACATTAACGAACATCCCGTACAAGTATTGAAGTATCCTCAGGAACACATACACAGAACATACATATTCGTCCACAAGGACCTAAAGCCTTCTTGTAAACATAAATAACATAGAGACAGAACAATGTTGCTTCATATAATATCTTATGCAAATACATTCAAGTAGGAAGCATGAGGATAAATAAAAATAATTCTTTCAGCTGACTAATCATAACTAGTTTATGTTAAATAAATTTATCAACTGGCTAGTATGTTTATCCATTGTTTGTGCGCAATCTCCAATTTCAAAACCTAACAAAATATTGCGAACATTTAGGAAATATTCGCAAGTATTGGATTTCCAAAGATGAACTTTGTTTCACTCAATAGTATCTTTAGGTCTAGCTCTATTTTCCGTATAAAATAATGCAAGATTATCCTTGAGACCTCTTGGTCTACCTGATTCTTCAGAAACAATAACAGTGGGAACAGTTTCATAAGTTTTGAGCTCGTATCTCTATTTGGTGTAGGTATATTTCTGTTTCTATTTTCAACAAGTCTGCATTCTCCACTGTCAAAATTGTAATCATTTTTGTTTTCCTTGAAATCACGTGAAATAACATCTCCCATCATACAACTCAAAGAATAAAAAAGCCCGATGTTTGCTGAATTCTTCAGCTCTCTTGCTATTGCAACATTAAGTCATTTTGCTAATTTTGAAAATCTGAAATACCTTGTTTGAATTTTAATTTGAAATAAATGAATCACGCTTCTAATTGCCGATTAACCTAATGGTTTCCGTTCGCTAGCCATATTTCTAAATGTTAAACGGCTAAATAAGTTAATACGTATCATTTACGAACCAAACAAGGCCAATTTGGAGGATATATATGGAGTCCTGTTATAACGGGCTTATAAATGGCGCCGGCTCTGTCCCGTTATAACGGGCTCACGTCTGAATTGAGTATCATTAAATACATATTACTAAATACCAATGATATCATTAATCAGCTGTGTCAGAAAAAAACATAACCAGACCGTTCGCACTATGCACCGCACCTACGCTATAACCATGATAAAATTTCAGCCGTCTACTTGATGCAGTTTCCGAGTTTAATGCAAACTATACCAGTACAGATTTACGAAGATTCTGCTTTTGATGGAAGATGTGCAATATTTACTTGTAATCAGTTTTCGGGCTATGGCACGTTTGGTCCATTTAATATGTTGTATTAGTTTGTAGTTTCTGCATGATGATAACTAATTCCTTTCCGTCTGCATCTGTGTCTTATTGTTTCCATTACCATGTTTTATGTTATTTGTTTCTATCCAAAGAAGGTTCATTATCATTAAGTGATAGAACCATTTCATTATCTTGGTTTCTATATGTTTGACTACAGATGTTGCTCCATCTGTTCTTACAATATATTCACGCAGAAATAAATAATAACGTTCATTAACAAGTGATGTATGTATCGATAACATTAGAAAGAGGACCAGATATATTTCATTTTTCTCAAGCTGGCTCGCAGAACTGAAATAACTCCCACATGTTTTAAATGTAAATCACGTAAATAGTGTCACATTGTAAGACATATCGTGATGAATGTACATCCAGAATTCAAATATTTATGTTGTTAATTCCTGTGGTTCTAGTCTACTTAAATTCCATTTTTAATTTCTTTTTTTTTTTTTTTAAATTTACAATTCACGCTTGTGCTGATGACAAATACTGAATATATGACATCATTATGTACTCCATGTTGCAGCGTACACTATCTTCTGTATCCAAATCTCCATGTATCATGTTCAACAGAATGTAACAGCTATATTAAAGCGGGTCGATCATTAAACCATGTAAAAAACAATTTGAACGCGTCACGTGAGCTGCTGTAACAGGTCGGATACATGCAATGTTCAGAAAGACAAATACGTTACGTTGAACAGGATGAATGGTTGAATGAAAGCTAGGCATACATATATAGAATATAAAATGATGGAGATTGTTTGTTCTATTGATTCTAGTACATTGGGGCAGTCCAGTGAGCATCGATTCGTATATATGTATTCATGATTAAGTTTGTCCGTTGTTATTGAAGTAGTGCGTGAACATTATCAAATCTTGTGTTGACTCAAAGATTCCTCACTCTAGCTCATCTATTTCTAATTGTGTGTTGTTTCTTGTATTTGTATTATTACTGGAGAGAGATTAATTTAGCTTATTTAGTCGAATGATTTTATGGATTTATACGTCTGACATAAGTTGTAACCAAGTTCTGATTGTAAAATGAATATTTGTTTAATAGATAAATCAAATTATAGGTGTCTTACCATGAAATCACTCAAAATCACTGCGGGTGGTTGATACACATTAGTATAGTTGTTACATTCTGGTACAGCGAGATTAGACTACATAACCTAAGGTAAGCTGTCACGTGCAGTTGATGACATGATATATTCAGCATTGACGACCGAGCATCATAGGAAACGTAAGTAGCAAATGCAAATAAAATTATCCCAGTCAAGAATTAAGGGTATATAGACAATAAAACAAAACAGAATCTGTCAAAAACAACAAAATTGTTGAATTCTGGACATACAATCACCGATAATGTTCTCACAAATGTAAGAATTTTATTGGTTCTTCTTTCAAACTTTTCATTCAAACGAATGTAAAGTAGTTGGTCCCTGTCGTCACGACACAGATTGAATCCGTTCAGAATAATCATACAAGTTACAATGCAACGGTATAGACCAGATGTAAAAGGCATGCAATCAAATAATGTCTACAACGTGTCCGGTAATATTACTAAGGTATCTTTTATAACAATTTTATAGATTTGGTCAACAACAGAGACACAGAGTGACATCGTGATGAATAAGTATACACTTGAGGAGATGGTTATTTCCAAATGCCTAGGATCCAACATATGCAGAGATGAATTATTCATAATATAATTAGAGTTAAGGCTTTTTTTCGAAAAGCAAAATCAATGTTAGAGTGAACATTACACGCTACAATTTACTAGTGTTATCTATTTGTGCTGAATGGTTGTGAGAGTTAGACAGTGCAAAGACTATTACAATCATTAGAACACACATTTTACATATGAAATTCCACATAACAGAAAAAAAACTGGAAAATCTATATAAGAAATGAAAAAGAGATGTACATATGCTCACAAGAACTATACCTTTCAATTGTGAACCGACGAAAATTGTCACAGGAAGTCACGTATGTCGACATGATTCCATGTCAAAAGCAAAACAGAAGGAAACTGTACACGGTAGATAATACATAAGAGGGCAAATGAGACAAGAAATTGACAAGACAAGATTTGTTCCCTCTCGTCCACAATGTTGAAAATAGACACCTGAAAACTATGTGTGTGGATCCATCCAAAGTTGCACCGCACCATACGAACTTGACGAGTAACGGTTGTATGAATATATGTATATACATATATATCCGGTTCATGATGGCTTCTTGATAAGTCGTGTTTCACATTCCTGTGAATTTGTGACAATTGTAATTTCGTATTTCTTGAACTGGAACCCGTTGTGGTAGTCACCGTTAAAGCTACTAAGTCTCAATGTGCTGATGTGGTTCTCAAGTTAACACTTGTCTTACAAGTGTAGTGAAAAGCGATACAATTAATACACATACAACGGCCGTGGTGCTAAATGGAGAGTGAATCATTGGTAGTGGTGATAGACAAGATTGGTCACCATGGATAGGAACAATTGTTATTCTGTGCGGACTATATTATGCCAAAGAAAATAAGGATGTAAGTTCAAGTGGCAAGACCGGTCACACCTACAGCCTAGATGTTTTTTTTTTAATTCACCAGGAGAGTAGTAAACACGTTGCTGTCGTCAACCAAAGATACAATACCTATTTTAAACAGCAATGACAAGTTAACACAACGAGTGATCATTATAAATTATATTACATCGTCGTTAGACCACATTACAATTACTTTAAATCCACATGTAGCTGACAAAATCATTGACAGCACTCGAGACAAAAGAAGCAGTCGTCGGAGCAACGGATAACGTGCTCTACGGTCGATGTCTGTTCCGTCAGATATAAGGTTAGTTTTACGTCAAATTAGAAAACGCCCATGCCGAGGAGGATCTGGTAAGGGAAGGGCAGGAAAAAGAAGAGTAAGAAGAAAAGTAGAGCGAATCAGATTGAATAATGTTAACATTGAGTTATTGGACTTGTTCTAGAACTTTTCAGCGTAGCCGGAAACTGGAAAGGTTAACTGGAACCTACCATGCGCGGCAACAATTACAAAAGGGCAGGACGGTAGGAATGACAATAGACAACATGCCTTTAAATATACGCCTAACGAGGAGTCAATCTTGAGCAAGTTACGACAACTGACATGACAAATGAATACAATGAGGCCAAACATACGATAACCCCAATGGTGGAATGATGCGATAGAGTCCGCTTGTATAAAGACGAAGTAATATGTAAGATAGAGGAAACATAAGAGACGATAGACACAAGTCGACATGCAATGCAAAAATGAGTCAGATTTTACTATGAAGAATACCACTGAAATATTTAAACAAATTGGAAATGCCCTACTCAAAGTGTGTTATCTGGAGAAAGTGGGGAGAGGCTGTGAAGTTTGTGGGTGGCATTTCACAAAGAGAGAAAGTTATTGACAACAGTTGTGATACAGCTGAGAAGAGACTGCCGCGACTTGTACTGCCAACAGAATTCAAGATATGATCCAATAGCCCATAATGCAGCATTCGAAGTCGCACGATACGATAATTTACACAGGCAGCGCTGTACCACAATAAACAAAACAGGTGTGGTTGGGATTTCGTGGCCTGAATAAATGGCAAGAAATTAGCTGCGAATTCAGCTACAAACCCCTTTACAACATCGAAGTTGAGAATGAAAATAAAGGCTGTGACAGCAGGTCTCACTTGGCTTGTGACGTACCAATAACAGAGTCAGTGATTCTATTGCCCCCAAAGTATACTGCGCAAGAAAGAAAAGGGTATGATCAGAACTAAATGGTTCACTCTTCTCAATAACGTGCACATCATTACATGTATCTACTGTCCATGTCATTCTGGAATCAGGGGAAACGATAGAGCCGAAGTGTTGGCTGGTAAAGCCTTGATGAACGACTCCGAAATGAGAAGAGACATGAATGAACTGATTAGAACAGTCATGGATACCCTACGAAAAGACGAGAGGAAGTGGAACGAGACAGTGTACATAATTAGAGAATGTTAGAAATGTGAGTGACTAAAGAGGATTGGAGAAAGTTCTCTCTCTCCGGAATCATCAGAAAAACGCGTAATCAACAGCTGACTGGGACACTGAGTGTATACACTTTGAGATGGCTGACGGAACGGCAAGAAGAGCATACATGGGAAATTTCCCCCCCCCCCAGTTCCGTAACCGTTTTTCATAAACAAATATCACCCAAAGTTGAGCAGTCAAAAAAGAAACGGAACAATGATTCTTCCTTTGAATAACACGTGTTGAAGACGCTTTTTAAGAATGTTATAGTTTGCACAAGACAAATATATTCAACATATGCACTCATACATGTTATCACGAACCACTTGTGGTACTGATGACAAAATGATGAAAAGATGTAAACGTGTTTGGTTTAGACACGTAATGAGACACGACTCGCCTTCTAAAACTATTTCATAATGAATAGTCGTGGCTTAAAGGAGAAGAATGGACCATATACTGTAATGGATTTATAATATTAAACAATGGTTTAGGGCGTCATTTTCTTCAATCCTCTGAATGCATGAATCTATCGATATTGTGAGAGCTTTGTGTGTGATAACCTCTACCTCCAAGAAGTGTTATGTTTCATATTATTATTATTATGCGATAGTAATGATGTGTTTTAAAGTGACACCTTGATCATCTTCAATAGACACTTACTATATATTTGAATTGCTTCAGAATGTCCTAGAAATTGGTTTGGACCAGACTGCAGGTATCAGTGCCACTGTTCTGGAGAAATCGCATGCGGACCAGACGGAGAATGTAAAGGCACATGTGAATCGAAATACTTTGGTCCGAGCTGTCAGTACAGTATGTGCGCATATAATATGTATTATTAATTGTTGTATTTAATACTTGTAGTAAGTGTAGTGGGCGATTCACATGTGATATTTGCTGTTTTACGAACGATAATTACTATTATCTAATATGTGAGTTGCATGTTTGAGAGATCTCTATATTTTGTGTAACACCAATGGCAATACACAGTATAACTGCACTCCCTATGAAAATGTTTTTCTGATTATTAATGCACTAAAGAAACATCATTCACAATCCGATGTTTTTAGTGGTACTACCAAACCACCAATGGCAGTTGTTATACCAACCTCACCAATCGATGTACAATCACCAATTATATCTGCATCATCATGCGCGCTATCAATACATAATAACCATGTGTCAGTTTCTGCGAATAATGTACCACCACAAACCAGAAAATGATCTCTGGAATCAAGACATTGGGTCATCAATAAAACTAAATCTGTATATTTTAGATTGTTTGTCAGGAAATATGTAGAAACAGTTTCGTGGAAATAAGGAAAATTACAATGATGATACACAGTACATAAGATTAATGTAACGTAAATGATGTTTCATCACCTACGTAACCACGTACATTTCTTTTCCTGTTAGTGTCAATCTTCAAATAGTTAGTTAGTTAGTTAGTCGTTGGATCATCGTCACTGCACTCCTGACAAGTCCATAGATGCCCAGATCTCACCTTGAGTGTTGCCGCCATTACACGTTCGCTGAGGGTCCCAGTACGCAATTGATTGACCATCATTATTTCTTGCCCACAAAACTTGCTCCTTTCTAGCGACACCATATTCAAAACCAAATTCTTTTATTCTAGTAATGGAACAAGAGTCATACAGTCATTTGCTCGTGCGTTTTCCCATAGGGCGTTCAAACTGTTTTGTCGATCCATCGCTCCACAAAAAGCCGTAGTAGCAGCGTGTGCGGCCAACATATCTGCTCTCATTACCCCACTCCCACATGCCCGGACACAAAAATGTGAAAGTCACTTTACGCATACCAATCTTCAAATGCTCAAAGCGTCTCACCATTAACATTACACAGTATGCGAATCTAAGACGTAGAGTGGCCATATAACAAACATTCCTGCACGGGTATACCAACAATGCTGCTCTGTTAGAGAACCATGTGCTGATAAACAGTATAATATACTTTGATGAGTTTGTTATTACTATCATTATTATCGCGATCTGTTGAGTATCGCTTGACCGTCGGTCAATATGTTCTAAATTAACGGTTCATCCTTTATGTTGCAGTTTGAGAGAATTGCTAACACACATCGATATAAAAAAGACAGTAACGCGGCACATAATATTTCAGCCATACGTAGAACTTACAATAACAATATATGTTTATTTCGATGCATAACAATATTTCATAAATGCAATATCACCAGAACACCAGAACACAGAACTACCGACTAAATATCGTTGTGTAACATTTATCCTTTTTTCAGAAATTTAGAAGACCGTTAACATAGACGTACAGACACACGTTTGATTGTGAATGGATTATTGTTGTTGTTGTTTTTTTAGCTCGTGCATATACACGACATTCCTCGACTTTCAGAGAATATATACTCACACATTTCTCAATATCATGTTTGATTTTGTCCATCGTCCTCGGATATTGCAGGCGTACATGATTTGTTATACACAACTGATCCTCGGGTCGTTGTCGTACATGTCCCCATATCATGTTTGATTTATCAAATCGTCCTCGGATATTGCAAGCGTACATGATTTGTTATACACAACTGATCCTCGTGTCGTTGTCGTACATGTCCCCATATCATGTTTGATTTATCCATCGTCCTCGGATATTGCAAGCGTACATGATTTGTTATACAAAACTGATCCTCGTGTCGTTGTCGTACATGTCCCCATATCATGTTTGATTTATCCATCGTCCTCGGATATTGCAAGCGTACATGATTTGTTATACACAACTGATCCTCGGGCCGTTGTCGTACATGTCTCCATATCATGTTTGATTTATCCTTCGTCCTCTGATATTGCAAGCGTACATGATTTGTTATACACAACTGATCATCGGCTCGATGTCGTCATATGCTAAATTATTGAGTAACGATTGTTGAAAAGGGGCGTCGGCATTAAAGGGCAATATTTGTAGGATATTCTCAGCCCTAAACGATGGTGGTCAGACTAAACTGTAGGGTTGACTAAAGTATTACCAAATTCAACATCATGTCATATAATTTAACTTTGTCAAATATGATATTGTCCTGAAAATACACAGGGAAACAAATGTGATGATGATTGCGGGATGTTGTGACCATCCGTGAAATAAAACAATGATTTTATGTTTTTGGAAGCACAACCAAAATACAGTTTTCGGTCTTGTGAATTAGATTGCGCATTATTTCCACTATATCATGCATCTTACGGATACCGTAGTTGCTGAGTAGAAATAATGCTTATATTATGATTACATACGATAATCGTCCGAATTAGATGAACAATATTTGCCACCTCAATCTGCCTTCCACTCAAAACTGAAAATTCAGAAAACATTAGTATCATAGAATACGTACTGGCAGAAAACATTAGTATCATAGAATACGTACTGTCAGAAAACATCAGTAGCTGAGAATACGTACTGTCAGAAATCATTTGTAGCTGAGAATACGTACTGTCAGAAAACATTTGTATCTGAAAATACGTACTGTCAGAAATCATTTGTAGCTGAGAATACGTACTGTCAGAAAACACTTGTAGTTGAGAATACTGACGCACTGTCAGAATGTCTGGAAGAAGAATAATATGAGCAGTTACGACATTTTCTGATATGGTACGAGGGCAAGTACGATATGCCTATTTTGGAGGCTCTAGAAAGACAGGGATCTTTCTAGAGCAGTCTCGGAGTCGACATGTTTAAATATGTCAGTTCTCTTACTGGCATCACTTAACGTTACCTATTAACAAACTACCATATGTTCTATATTGGTTTTTGACTTGTTCGCGAAGTATACAGAGGAATATGCATTTGCTGTGATACATTGCCACTGTTGGATACATAAAACAAGAAGTACTGACTGCATGTATAATACGTGTAGCTCAAACATATTTATCTTTCATATACTTCTCATATACTGTCTTATAACAATTTTGTTACAAGCGAAACAAATGACAAGTCCACGACTTTAACCATGTTCTGTCATTTCTTTTCCAGTTGACATATTCGCTTTGGAAGCTCTTCCGTCGACTGAACCATTCTTATTGGATGGTCTTTATACAACATGTAATCCAGACGCACAAGCAACTAGGGTCGAGATCGTTTTTAACATGTGGGTGACATTCTCTTGGTATCGATTAATAGTAAATGACACGAGTCGTGTGGGTGAGTTATTCAGTATGTTTGTCTGTACCAGATAAGTACATCGTAATTTGATATTAATATTCTGAGCCGTTGATAACGTTGTGTTAAAAGGCATCTGCGTCAGGTAACAGCACAAACAGCTGGAAATATGGTAATGTGGGTGTGGGGGGTGTACCACAAGGCAGATGTAAAATCTAACAAAGATAGTTGAACAAGTTACCAATATACGTAAACACTACTACTGAGCAACTATACACAGAAACATGCGACGTTTCGACTAAAAGCGTTCATCGGAGTAAAAAAATAACACACACAACAAACTGTAGATAGAGACACACATATAATAGTATAGCGATAAGAAGACAAGAAGGAGAGAAGCGAGTATAAGACCGGAGAAGTACGAGTAAATCAGCATTAAAAGGACAACGTCATGACAGAAAGACAAACGCGGAACGATACGGAGATCACGCACATGGAAAGAACGAAAAGTTCCGAAGGAATGAACATGATACGATGGAATGTAACACACAATCACATTATTTGTAAATGTACCTAGTTAAATGGTGTACATATCTAAGTGATAAGTTGGAGGTGTGCAGACAAAGGGAAATGTAGACATGTAAAGTCGAGTTGAGTAATGACCTATATCAATATGCGTTTCTGTTTGCATACTAAAATCGTCAAATTCAAGGAAGATGAAAGGACAATCCAGGTAGATCGAGATTAGATAAAGGCGATAATTAAAGGAACATCATCTCGGTCAGGTAAATACAAAACACGTTGGGCCGGCCTGTAGACTGGAAAGAAAGGAGGTAGAGGAGAAGTACGTCGGTAAGGATTGAGCTGACGAGCGCTGTTAAGACGATAACAAATTAACCATGTCCCCAAAAAAGTAGCATAGAACCGAAAAAAGAAAGTGGACGAGCATAGTATCAAGAGAGAAAGACATGCATAGAAGAGAAAGTGTTGTGAGAGAATGAGAGAAAGTGTTGTGAGAGAAGGAGAGAAAGTGTTGTGAGAGAAGGAGAGAAAGTGTTGTGAGAGAAGGAGAGAAAGTGTTGTGAGAGAAGGAGAGAAGGAGCAATAATTTAGACAGAATCCGTAGCATGAAACCCGAGCACAGTCCCTTAAATCTATACATATATGACCGAGGAGGTGCACATGCGCAGGTTGCTAGAAAGGGGAGGCTGATAAAACAGTACTAACTAAATTGCGACCGCATCAGACTTTCGCGTCGTAAGACGTAATTACTGTATGGAAGTAGACAAAGAGGTGATCTGCAATATGAAGACAGAGCTAGAGTGATGAAAAAAGAAAAATTAAACAACATTATATGTGGTAGAAGGAGAACATCTGAAAGGGAATCGGATCTTAGACCATCACACATGGGGAGGGGGTGTGGTACGTGCCACCAAAAGATGCACCCATGACATTTGGAATGCACCGTTGTCTTTAATGGTTGTCTTGAGATGCTATTACAAGCTGCATGACCTAACTACAATCAACTTTCATATCTATCAGTGCTCAACTAATCGTATATTCTTCCAGAAGAAAACGGCAACCTACGGGAGTAATGTGCCTAGATATTTGCAAAGCATAGTTTGAATTATATTCTTCATGTGTTATAATGTGTAATTCACAAATCTTCAAGTGTTACCGATGATATTACTCAGTTGTATTATTAATAAATGGCGCCCTCAACTCATGGAAACTGAGTAGAAAAAGCCAGGGACGGAAAGTGGGTTTCAATATAGTGGCATGGAGGGCAGAACTCCGTGAATTAGAAGAAGTGGTAGGCCTAGAATGAGAAGAACAGATGGTATCACGTGCATGATTTACTTATAAGCTACACAAGCATAGTTTAGGACCGTCCCCCTTTCTTGGGACCCCCAAAAATGTGTCCAAGTGAGCAATTGTCATATAAAGTTTTTCACTTTGGTAAAATCAAAGGTAAATCAAGGTTTCATTAGTAATCGTGACAGTCACCATCTTCATTGAAATCATTTAGAATGATTTAATGAACAAGTCAATAAACATGTTTCTTTATATATATATATATATATATATATATATATGATGGTTTTCCTCCTTCACAAGCGAAGATGAGCATGGAATGAGAAAACATAAAGTGTGATGAAAACATAGAAAAACAAAGGAAAAATGTGTGATTGTCTAATTTAGTTTGTGAGTTTGTAGATGCCAAATGAGTCCGAATTGGACCAGAAAGTTTCATTGCGGTGCATGCAGGAGTGTAGAGAGTTTGAGACAGTAGAGTTTTCGGAATTGCCCTTTCTCTTCCGTCGCCTTAAAATTAGAGGTTTTTTCTTTCTATTTTTGTCAAATTTAGTTATTCCAGCAGTGATATGGGTCTGTCAAACTGATTGATCAGGGGATATACTCAATCATGAGCTAGAATCAAAGCTACAGTACTTAGGATATATTTTTATAGTAATCCTTGAAGTGCTTTTCTGCACTCCAATGAACGTTACCATTGCACAGCTTACCATAAAATAATCAGTTTGGAAATTATTTATCAGACGTAGGGGCATTGTGGCAAGTCCAGCGGAGTTAGGACCTAGTCAGCAGGGCTCAGATGCTTTGCACACTGGACTTTTCAATAATATTCGTTTCTGATGCTCGTTCCTGCCAAAGTACTCCCATTGTGACAGAAAATGGAATCTGTACGTGGTGTCCTTGATAGACAGGTCGTCACAATAAAGTGTGACAATAAATGACAGCTGATGATAGTGTGCTTTATGCGCATCGTAGGAAAATTTCTGGCATACTTGTGTCGTGCCCTTCTTAATACCTGTGGTTGACTTGAACTGTAATACACACCAACGCAACAAACTGCAAACTCTGAAAATAAATGTATTCAGCACCAACTCGGCAATGAATAAAACTACAATGCATTTAAATTTCACTTTCCGTTAATCAAACTGCACTGTCTGCAAAGGTCGTGATTCCTGTACAAGATATACATAACTAACTCGTGATACTAGTGATTGCTGCACTTTATCGTATGAATCCAACCTAAGTTTAACTTCAACACGATACTGACTTTGACATAATACAGATACATTCCTTTCACGTACAAGATAGTACCCATGGACTACATGCATGTAACTTTGTGGAAAATCCCAGATGCTAGTGATTACTCAAATTGACTTTCATATCATTTCTGATCATTCCCAGATCTCTACTCCAAAACTAAGACACACTGTCTCAAGACCACAATCTTGCCTTACTAGTAATTGAATAGGTAGAGGTAAGGTGCGCTTTGTTGCAACCATTGCAGATCAGACTACAGTAGGATGAACGATCGTTAGCCGGGTGCCTGATCTGTTACAATCCCTCCCTCACTACTCTTTCTAAATTTTCACTTGTAACATTTAAACATATGCCTATTTCTCTACTTCATTTGTAGGGACAAGCAAACAAAACTTCTTACAGAAATCAAAAATACAATAAACAAATTTATCTTACACAATCCTGAGAGGTAAAGAAAACAAATCTAGCAACAATCATTATAGACTGGTTTTAGGTACAATCATGATAATGCAGTACAACACAAAATGCAATATTCGCTTCTGATAAGCCCCCCCCCCCCAATGCACTACAATATGATTATAATTTACCACCAACTAGTGATGGCTCTGCAAGAACCTTTTCCTGCTAGTGATTTTATCTATGCACTTGTATATGTCTCCTTATCCTTTTTGTGGCATAGCTGTTTATCCGTGATAATCATCTCTTTATTAGCTCTTCCGCCCCATTTGTAGGGAAAGGCAGACAACAATTTTTTTACAGAAATTTAGATAAAATAAACAAGGTTATCTCCCGCACTTTTTGAGCAGAACATCTTACAACAATCATCCTAGAATAGGTACAATCGTGATACTGCATGACGCCAAGAAAAATATATACATATAATAATATTTCCAGAACTAGTTAATTCTAGCTCTTGCTAGAACCCTTCGAGCTACTTTTAATTCAGCGACTCCAGCATATTTTGCTCTCAGTGCACAAATGTGTGCATCATCCTCATGTATAGGGTACCCTCTTGAAGGTTCTATTATGTCGCTGGCGACGATGCCACTGTCCTGCGCGTTTCTGCACGACGTCTGCACCAGGACCGGAGTCGGCGTGCACTCGCGCTGTCTACTCGCGGCGTGAGTGTTCCGAAAGGATGCGTTGTCTGTGACCTCTACCGTGGGTGTGGGATTTTCTTCTTTTCCTGACGGTTCGTCACACACTTCCTCCATATCTGTTACTATCAACTCGTCCTCTTCAGAATCGTCGCTTGCTATGGACACTCCCTCCACTAGGTCGTTTCCGTACTCATCTTTGTCATTATGTCTCTCTGAGTCGTCACTCACGATGGGCTCGTTGCGCACGTCCCCTTCTCGTGGTACCTTGATATTGTATGAAGCTTCTTCTTTCTTTGTCGAGGTCGGAACTAACTCTGCGATGTCGTATGTGGTCTCGTCACTATGTAACAGGACTCGGGCGAACATTTCATTCGCGCTTCTTGTAGTCTGTAGTTGACTACGTACGTCCTGTATTTCCTTCTGCAAGTCTGCAGATTCCTTGATCAGGGTTCTCAACTGTGACTGAATGTGGCTACCCGTTTTCATTCCTTCTTCATTTATGACTTGAACATCTGCTTCTTTTTTCCCCCGTTTTATATTTCCATTGTAGTTTTCGGCTCTATTATGATTAATCCAACCCATTGAAGAATTTTCACTTCTATTAGTTTTGTTATTATTTAGTGCATCCATACGTGTGGATCTAACATTATAATGTTCACTTGTTTTTCTATATAAATCTCTATCATCTCGTTTCTGCCTATGGTCGAATCGTGCGTTATCTACAATGAGCCTTCTGTTTGGAAAATGTGGCTTGCCCAACTTAAACATTCTCCTTTATATGCCTCATTTCTAAATGTACAAATGCAAAGTTATTTTGTTTGTCTCTAATTGTATCATAAAGAATAACAGCATGGAAAATCTTACTAAATCTGGAGAGAAAAATTCTAACAAACTATGCATTGTGGCATTCCAGATTAATCTGGTTATAAATATATTTCTAGGTTCATAGATTGTTTTTCTATGTATGCCATTGTTTCTCACATGACAATCTCGGGCAATATGCCCCCTAATACAACAAGTATAGCATGCCCTATTCACCCATCTCCTCGTAAAATAATTTATATTTGGTCTTCTGTATAAATCTTTTGTTCTCAACAAAACAGTTTTGGGCGATATGTCCCCTTTTCTCATAATTATAACATATTTTATCTACCCATCTATCCTTATTATGACTAGGGTTTTCTAGACCCATGTGGTACTTCAAAAGGTCTTTTTACTTTTAATCAGCAAACTTGTAGTTAACTCTAAATAGTAACAACATGTGGATACATTTCTAGAAAACTTCTATTACAATTTCTATTCCACCCTGAGAGAAAAACAATGCAATCGCATGTATATGTATAACGTAAAATGATATATGATATATTTTACACTACTAATGGCTAACTATTTTTGTTCATGTGTTACTGGAATTCTTCCGTGTCACAAAACATTAGCTAATTATTTCTTCTTATCATTGCTTAACTACTAGTACACCTTCGGCGCACACTTGTAATACTAGTACTACTTTGGGATCAAGACGAGATTTAAGTTCACCTTCAGCACACACTTGTAATAATAGTATTAGGTTAAGATTAATACTCACATAGTCTGTATCTTTTGTGCAGAATTTTTAAAATTCTTTGCATCAATATTAACACACGCATTGCTAACGCGATCCGTGAAGATTTCTGAATTTTGTTTTCGCAACTTTCTCAGTGAGGACATTTCTGATTGTTCCACAACTTGACAATTGTACACAATCTTATCTGCTCGTCTGACTAGGCCTTTGATCTAGTGGTTAGTACTTCGTTGTGAGCCGCATATCTTGTGATCACTGGTCGCATGCAACGCTGTGACAGAAAATATTTTCTGCATGTGGTGTCCTGGATAGACAGGTCGTCACAATAAAGTGTGACAATAAATGACAGCTGATGATAGTGTGACAGATGATGATAGTGTGCTTTATGCGCCTCGTAGGAAACTGGCTGGAATACTTGTGTCGTGCCCAGCTTAATACATGTGGTTGACTTGCTGGAATACTTGTGTCGTGCCCAGCGTAATACCTGCGGTTGACTTGCTGGAATACTTGTGTCGTGCCCTTCTTAATATCTGTGGTTGACTTGCTGGAATGCGTGTGTCGTGCCCAGCTTAATACCTGTGGTTGACTTGCTGGAATACTTGTGTCGTGCCCTTCTTAATATCTGTGGTTGACTTGCTGGAATACTTGTGTCGTGCCCAGCTTAATACCTGTGGTTGACTTGCTGGAATACTTGTGTCGTGCCCAGCTTAATACCTGTGGTTGACTTGCTGGAATACTTGTGTCGTGCCCAGCTTAATACCTGTGGTTGACTTGCTGGAATACTTGTGTCGTGACCTTCTTAATACCTGTGGTTGACTTGCTGGTATACTTGTGTCGTGCCCTTCTTAATACCTGTGGTTGACTTGCTGGAATACTTGTGTCGTGCCCAACTTAATACCTGTGGTTGACTTGCTGGAATACTTGTGTCGTGCCCAGCTTAATACCTGTGGTTGACTTGCTGGAATACTTGTGTCGTGCCCTTCTTAATACCTGTGGTTGACTTGAACTGTAACACACACCAACGCAACAAACTGCAAACTCTGAAAATAAATTTATTCATCGTCAACTGAATGAACAAAAATACAACGCATATAAATTTCACTTTCCGTTACTCAAACTGCACTGCCTGCAAAGGTCGTGATTCATGTACAAGATATACATAACTAACTCGTGATGCTAGTCTTCTTCTTCTGCGTTCTTTCTAAATCCCCTGCAGATTAGCAGGATGTAGTCAGGAGAACGGAATGCGTTGTGTCTGGGTTTACAGCATTGCTGCGATATCTGCGGCTTTCGGCCTGACACATTCTACTTCATCATGGCTTTGCATCACTGACCCTATATGGGATGAGAGAACGGAATGCGTTGTGTCATGGTTTACATCATTGCTGCGATATCTGCGCCTTATGGCCTGACACATTCTACTTCATCATGGCTTTGCATCACTGACCCTATATGGGATGGGGCAGCCAACTCCATCCCATAACCTCCTTAGTTGCCCTGTACGACATGCATGGAAGGTAAGTGATGCTAGTGATTACTGCAATTTGTCGTATGATCCATCCTAAAGTTAACTTCAACACGATACTGACTTTGACAGAATACAGATAAAATCCTTTCACGTACAAGATAGTACCTATTAACTGCAGAAAGGTAACTTGGTGGAATATCTCAGACTAACTCGTGATGCTAGTAATTACTCAAACTGACTTTCAACTCCAAAAATATGAATTCTGAACTTCCAGAGATCATTACCAAGCCCCTCTCAAAAACTGACTGTCACTAAACTCAACAGTTCAAAAAAACTCATCGTGTGCAAAAAAGACTGAACTGTATTACAAAACTGACCACTTCTCAAACACAACTTTTCACTCAATCGCTCACAAAATATAAACTTTCTCAAGACCACAACCTTGCCTTACTAGTAATTGAATAGGTAGGGGGAAGGGGTGTCTTGGTGCAGTCATTGCAGATCAGACTACAGTAGGACGAACGAACAGTAGAATGGTGTCTGATCTGTTACACCATGAGGTTTCATAGTTAGTGAAGGTGAGTTGTGTATGATCCGAATGTGTCGGGTATGTGAATGTGCCAGAATGTGCTAATATAGCTCATATAGCAAAATACTTTAGGTAACGAGTGTGCGAATGTGCAGCCGAATGTCCTGAGTGTGCCCGCATATCCAATATGGTGGCAATCGAAACCGGTCGAAACCGGCCGATCCTGCTCGGTGTGTGTGCATGGAGCGAAACCGGTCGCACCCGGCTGAAATGTGTATCTAATGATGATGCTATGTGTGCGTGTGTTTATATGTGTGGATATATTAGTACACATTGAATAAAAATGACCATTAACAGAAATGGGCACGAGGTGGACACATTCTTTCACAGGTATGATTGCCGGTCCACTGGATGCGAAAAAACAGTTTTTTTGTCAAAATGTTTCTTAAAATATGTGCAAGAGATTGTGAACCCTATCCAGAAGAAATTATTTTGTGTTATGATGAATGGCAGTCTACGTATGAGACCATTCCTGGTGTTAAATTTATATAAGGGCTACCAGACGTGGAGCAATGGAATAGTGAAAATCCAAGACTGTTGGTTATTGATGATATGATGAGTGAAACGTGTGATCGCGTTACTAACTTGTTCACTTAAAAAAGTCATCATTGGTGTCTGAGAGTGTTGTATATTGTACAGAATCGAATCTGTTTGCGAAAAATAAAGAACACAGAACAATTAGCATCAATTCACAATATACTGTATTTATCAAGAACCCAGGTGACGGCTCGCAGATTATTCATTTCGCCAAGCAAATGTTTTCTGGTTTCAACAGCTACGTGCATGATCGTTTTAGCTCTTTCAATACATAATTATACCCGGGGTTTAGACGTAATTAATTTTAGGCCAACTTTTTGGACCACAACATGATTCAGGCGCTAGCTTCCTGAAGACAAAGTATTAGTTATGGAAAGTCATATAAGATATCAAAAGAAAGATAATTGAATGTGAAATTCATATACAATATAAAAAATATAAGAATTGTAAGAACAATAATACGTGTCCTTTACGAACCAAACTTTGCCAATTTGGAGGGTTTAAATGGAGTCATATTATAACCGGCTTACGTCCTTAAAGGGTGTAAGCTTTGTCCGGTTACAACGGGTTTACGTATGAATTGAGTTAAAGACGCAACAGCGAGCGCGAATGATTATTTGCTGATAGATCTCAGACAGGCAACACCTGGTCATTTCAGATTGCTGAGTCATATATTTCCGGAAGAAAATCAGTTTGTATACGTGCCAAAATAAAATAAATTGGTGATACATTGTAACGTCATGGACCAATGTTAAAAGTCCTATGTCGGGCGAAACCGGCTGCCGTTATGAGTATGATAAAAACGGCATAACCAGTACTCATACGTACCCTATGTGAATGTTCCCACAATATCTTAAAAGGGCATGTTCTCTATGGTGAGCTGGAGAAGACTACACGATCTCAAAGTGGCACTACAGAAACACTACAATGCCTCGTTAAAGAACACACTGCAAGCCTTTGAAATTGATCACGATACATGGGAGGGGCATGCACATAATAGATTGGCAATGCGTTATACAATCACAAACATGGCATCATCATAAAGAGGAGAAATGCAGCAGTTCAACACCGGATAGCGGCTAGAAAGTCACGAGTAGACCAAGAGCTATCTACAGTGGTCATTTCATGCCCGAACTGTCCAATGATATTTACAGCTCGAATAGGGCTCATTAGCCATCTACGAACCTATAGTCAATGACATAACTCTATTTGAATTTTTAAAAAGTGGATGTAACAAATGGTCATCATCACTTGTGATGACGAAAAACAGAGACCAATGTTCTGTTAGACTCTTTGATGTAGTTGACTGGTAGAGGATATCACGACAACAGTAACTCTGCCCTATCGAAAGCCACTTTGACTCTCTAGGAGGAGATCTGTCTCAAGACGGGTTTGTAATATGTTTAACAGGACCCCAGTCAGGATAGTGCCTGCTATAGAGTGCAGGGATATGCCATGTTCTTTGTCGTACGCTAGGTGATTTCCTTTTATATTGTATAGATGCAACATGGAAGTATTCGTACACTTTTTTGGTATCGTTTCCTTGTTCTACTTCGTCTAAATGAGCTCTGTGAGTTTATAATTAATATCATGACCGCTGATAGCATAAACTGTGAACAGAATGGTTTCTGGGCCTCGCAGCGCATTTCGTACACACACATTTGAGATCGCGTTTTCCCTCTTCTCAATATATATATATATACATATATATATATATATAATGTGACATTTTATGTTATCGTTGGTAGAAATATATTTTAATCAAAATAATATTTGTGTGTTTATTTCTACAGGTACAAACGTTACATTTGAGACAAAATTCAATGGAAACGAACGTTGTATTAACGAGAGAGTGTATATAATTGACATGGCCACAGTTGATGTTACATGTGATAAACGCGTTATTATAAATAATATTACAGTAGAGGGCAACATTGCTCCGAAAATCTGTTCCATACACATTAGTGGAGGTTAGTCTGTTCCATCCACATTAGTGGAGGTTAGTCTGTTCCATTCACATTAGTGGAGTTTAATCTGTTTCATTCACATTAGTGGAACTAGTCTGTTCCAATCATATGGTTTTTGTTGTTTGTTTGTTTGAGAACCCTATGATTTACGAGTCATTATCTCTTAGATGTGCAATAGGGAACGTTTTGATGTTTGTCTCATACCCAGGAGACTTCATCTTTCGCCTTGGTGAAATGCTTATTGCATGCACTTTGTGCTCATGGATAATGGGGCTTCATGAGACGAGAAAAGCTGATAGTTTTCTAGGGTCTTTCCACGTGGTAGGCGTTTTGCAGCTAGCGAGCTTTTTCTCGTATTTGAAGACATTTACCCAGAGTGTCCCAAGGTCCCGAACATAATATATTCCGTATGCGCAGTGTTGGGTAACCGCCGACAGTAGAGTTGGTTTAGATTTGCAGAGTAGGTAGTGACTTAAATCGCCTCTACGTCGCCCGCAGTGTCATTTTTCCAAATCTCAACACGCATTCCGTCAGACATTTGAACAATGCGCTCCAGGTCAAGTGTTCAATGATTGTCCTACGTTCAGTAAGAAGCTGTATTCACAGATTTCTTTCATACCCAAGAGTGCATGTTCAGGTTGGCGTATATAATACCTGAGTAATGACTCCTAATGTGAATGGGGTCACACTTGATAGAGCATGGGGGCTACTGTGTGTTCTCAAGCATGACCAGCACTTCTGCCAGTATGTCTCGTGGTTGGTTATTGTAGCTTTGTTGCCACTGAATAACTCACGTACACTATACGCTGCCCACTATAGTGTGTTACATTTTCCTTATTCGGCGTGTACTCGTAAGATCGCCGTATGTTACTGACATTGAGAATGGTCGCTCTTCCAATGATTCTGCTGTTTAAACCAGTAAATTATAAATACACAGATGTTCTGTATATATTAGATGTAACTGTGTAGATATTACGGATATATTACCAGTCTCTGTACAGGCATTGTGATTCCATTTACAGAATTCATCTCCAAGGACACTAGCATAAATATGCTACCCAGCAATACAGCAAGAGCAATTGCATTTCTGTTTCCTGGGTGCACTACGAAGCGGTACATTTATGATCTTTGTTACCTGCTACCTTTGGTCTGCGCGAGAGAAATGTGAGACCCTTTGCACCCCTCCAACAATATTAGTGGAGGATAGTCTGTTTCATTTACAGTAATTAGGGTTATCTGTTGCATACACATTATATGGTATTGGTCTATTCCCTTAACATTATTGGAGGTTTTTCTGTTCCATCTTCATTAGTCGATGTATGATTGCTCCATACACATTTGTGGGGGAAGGGGCGGTTTACTCTGTTCCATCTACATCCGTGTAGATTTGTTTGTTCCATCTACATTAGTGGAGGTAATTTTCTCCATATACATTAGTTGATGTTAGCCTGTTAGTTTTAATGTAGTGAAGATTAGTCTGCCTTTAGTCTGCATTCGTTGCTTCCCTGGGCCTGCTTTAGTGGCTGTTAGTCTGTTCCATCTCCATACTGGATATTAGTTTATTTCGCTTAGCGTAAACAGCTTATGAAACAGTTATTCATAGCGTGGGATTTTCACACACACACGAAATGGGAAGACCAACTTCTAGATAGGACTTCAATGAGTTTATTCCACTACAGAATAGAGTGCTAAAGGAAGTAAGCCATTTATAAATATCTGTGATGTTCTATTCTCATATCGGTCAATAGAACTTGTATTATCATCAATACTGACATCAATATCTTAGTACTTCGCTGGTTTTCTTTAACAAGCTCATCCGTGTGTGATTAATTGGTATGGGGCATAAACATTCAATGCAACTTTCTACTTACATACCAGAAAGCTATCACATTCCCAGTGTTTACATGTCTACTTTGTTTATTCATCTTTCTTATGTGTGGTATCTCGGAGCAGTAATCATGAAATTAAAGATAAACACAATCAATGGAATGCATATATCAAAGTGTACTTACATAGTTATCACATTGGCATTCGTGGATGGGTGTTGGATTTCAACAGCATTCCTACCATTTGTCACACAACAGCTTAAACTAACCAATCAGCTATCTAATATATAAAGTCAAATTAGTTCTTGATAATGCTCCCCCTTTGTTGTACATGGCTAATATAAACATATGTCACTGTCATTCCTATTCCTGTTAAAGTTCTTGTTGTTATGTCTATCAACTGTTACTATACTTCTTATGGGTAACTTCCTAGCTAATTATGTTATTAAACCCCTTCCTATTGTTGATCAATTATCCACTAAAGTCAGTTCAAAATGAAGGATAACTAACGAAATTATTATCGTTGGAGGAAATGTCTTATTCCTCATCTGTTCTAAAATATACGAACTGATTCTTCGTTGGAAGGTGCCCACAAATATCTTCAGAACACTGTTAAATTATTTGTGCATTCTATCAAATTCCAAATTAAATATACCAATTGTTAATTCAAAACTGCCTGTAGCCTCCTAGACTTCGCTGTCTTAAGGTATTGCATTACTAATTTATTTGAGGATTGTGTTTAAAGTCTGAGAATCTCAACCTAATATCTGTTAGAAAGGTTCCATTACTAGTTGTAGGTAAATTCTCTTGAGTTCTTTCATGACAGAATGTATTATTATTATCACTAAACTTCTTTTGTTTCAGTCGTCCCGACAGCTATTACAGGCTTCAGCCAAACATAGACCTCACACCTGATAATAGGCGCAATTGTCCAACAACTTCTATACAAAGAAGAGAAGTGTTCTTGTTCTTATCTTTTATAATTAACCTAACTGGGAACCTTATAAATATTTCATTCAAAGTCACAACAAAATCTCTAAAATTGTCCATATTACTTCACAGTTTACTGTTTGAGAGTTATTTCTCAACTGCTTCATAACTTCATGGCTTGTCAATCATATCAAACTACCAGATCATAATGCCAGTTGTTATTAAGTTTCAAGTTTCACAAATCAATCATTTAACTTGACCATCTACAATTGTAAACATATCTGTTTGAAGACTATCACAATGTGTCACTACAAACCATAGACCTAAAAATACAACAATTTGAATACTCCTATTTTGAGTTTCATAACAAATCAAGTTTAATTTTCTCCTATTTCTCATCATTTCCTATTAGTATTTTCTACTGTAAACAAATGCCACTCAGCTATTAAGTTCTGCACTATCTTGAACTGTCATCACTTCATATGGCTAATGGCCTAATTACATAACTTATGAGAATGCCTCCTATTCACACTAACTTCTTGGTATTTACAAATAAAATCGACCTGCTATTAACAGGCAAATATAACTCTCTATCAAATGTTTTTGTAGTCAAATACTTGCTACCAACACTAATTCTGATCTGGGCTCATTCGAAGAGTTTTCAACGTCTGTGCCATTCAAGAGTTGTGGAATCCCTTGTTTTTAACGTCGTTCCTAGCCTAGATGTTACAGCAAGGAAATCTACCAGCCAACTGACTTTTGTTCAGTCTCATCTTTTACTATATAATTTACCTGAATTACGTCCCGAATATGAATTAGCACGCTTTCCTCGTTTAATAACTACATTCTTTTCTTCATTGCGTTTTACTTAGTATCCTATCGGTTTTTTTGCATACTATCTTTCTACCTAAGAAAATGTCTAATTTTACACCAATTCAGTTTTGTTGACCTAAAACTTAATCTCTTGTACCTGAAACATCAAGAAAATATGGTGACCGTCGAAAGGAGAAAAGCAATATTCTCAACTTAAATATTCCTTCCACAATTTCTAGAGTCAATTCTTAGGGCATTCACGCATCTCTGTACTCTCAAGTCAATATTGTTTATATAACTTTGTCCAGGGTCGTCTGACATATCCCAAAGTCAATTCCCTTTCCCAACTATTTGTGTCGTCATATAAATCAACATATCTCTATTTTTCTAAATTTGGAAGTAAAAATGTCCCCCGATGGGTTGTAAGGAGGACTGTAACAGTTACACCCAGAATTAGATAACAAAAACACGACATGCTTACCACAATAAACACAATGAATGAATATAATAATTAATATTAGCATGCATTAAACAGGCTGGGTGTGGTAAACGGTCAGTTAATAGTATTCCGGCGCTACTCCGCATGTTTTCGAGCACATACAACTACTATAGTATGAGTCCTTGTTGCAAGTCAGCTAGTTAGTAAGTTAGATAGTTAGTTAGCTAACTAGTTGTTTAGGTGTCAGATTTATCGTAAAGACATTTCTGATACGTCCATATATGGTCTGATCACAAATAATGTATCATCACCATTACACGATTTCTGACAAGGTATGTCTCGGATTTATCCTCAGCATTACACAATGTCTGACAAGTTCTGTGTTGGATGAATCCTCAGCATTACACGATGTCTGAAATGTTATGTGTTAGATGAATTTTCAACATTACAGGATGTCGTACACGTTCTGCGTTAGATGTATTCTCAGCGTTACACGATGTCTGACAAGTTCTGTCTAGGATTTATCCTCAGCATTACACGCTGTCTGACAAGTTCTATGTTAGATGTATTGTAATAATTACACGATGTCTGACATGTTCTGTGTTAGATGTATTTTCAACATTACACGATGTCGTACATGTTCTGTGTTGGATGTACCCTCAACATTACACGATGTCAGGCATGGTCTGTGTTAGATGTATTTTCAACATTACACGATGTCTGACAAGTTCTGTGGTTGATGTATTGTCATCATTACACGATGTCAGACATGGTCTGTGTTAGATGTATTTTCAACATTACACGATGTCTGACAGGTTCTGTGTAGAATGTATCATCATTATTACACGATGTCTGACACTCCACTTTCTGTTATGGATGAACAACATTTTTCTCAGCTAACAGTTGCTCGCATTAATGACAAAATCAGATTTCAAGCACAGTTGTTGTATTATGTACATGGACAATGACATATTACTCTCATTACATTCATGTGACCGAGTAGTCTCCCGTACAAATATTCGCACGATACATTGCTCTACCCTTCAACCAGATAGTAGGGCAAAATAGCGAATCAGTTCTTTCGTTGTCATGAGCACCCACATGGTCGGTCATGAATGTGAATATGATAAATTCCAACATCATGCTCTCGACTGCCCCAAGTCATTTTTTCCCAATGCAACACATATGTACGTATCTGGTCATTGTCGAGTCACTAATAACTCACACATGAATTGCCCTCTGTATACTAATCTTTTCCAAAGCCGTGATCTTTCGCACAATGTCCATATGTTTGATGATTGTAGTCACACATTGATGGAATTCCCTACAAACTGAACTGTGAATTCACAGACACTTCGAATAAGCCAAACAACCGAACCATACGTGTGTATAGCCGCGGCTGCCTTCCCTCAAATTCTCGTTGATCAATTCCCGCACATCATATCTCATCGTGATATGGCATCACTCTCTGCATTGTCTACTGACAGATATTATCATTCACATCGACGCCACACAATCCACGGACACGCATGAACAGCCCGCACCAATTGTTTACATCTTACAACGTGCACAACATTTTGTCATGTCGTCAGCATGTCTCATTCACGAGTTTACTTTGTTTAGTCGTCTAACTCCAGCTTTTTTAACCCCAGAAATTATATTGTTCTGGTTCTTTCAATGTTGTACTGACATAGAGCAACGTTATGTTTGGTCGCATTTACAAAGTGCTTATTGAGTGGAAACCTTGTTATTGCCACATTAGATGAATTCGCTAATGCTCCAACATTATACTTGTATCATAAAGAATATACAACATTTAAATGTTATTCGTTTCAACTTGTATTATACACCACTCATTATTATTTCAATATACACATAAGACAGATCCGATATCATCAAGACAAGCATGTATAACGCATATTTGTAGTATTGATGAGATGTCATTTAGTTATGATTACCTTTTCCGCTATATGTGTTGGCTTTAATTTATTCTCTGGTGTTTATAATAAATGGCATACTGCTTAATACAGTTGCCTTTGTTAAAGTTTAATCTGATCAAACAACTTAATGTGATGATGTTTAGATGTGTGTCCTAACACAGCTCCTATTCTTGTTTGGTAAATGTGTATCATGTGATGTATTCTCTTAGAACGTTTGTCTTTCCAAATAATTCACTGAACCCTTCTCTGTCTTGGGAAATGTGGCTTACATTTTCCAACGACTTATTCATGTTATCTTTAATGTGTTCAATCCATCGACTTCTTGGTCTGCATTTCCTATTCCGCCCAGGTGCTCTGCACTCCATTATTCGCATTTCTAAACAGATGTGTCTCTTTATATGACCAAGCACGTGTAGTTTTCTTTGTGATATTGTGTTTAGACACCAACACTCTGGAATCGCCAATGTATTTATAATATCTTAGTTTCTTTTTTTTTTTTACTTCCATGATATTCTAAGTATTTTTCTGTAGCATTTCACATCAATAGCGTTGAATTTTTTTGCCACTGTTTTAAATAGCATACATGTTTCACACACGTATGTTAAAACCGGAATAATAAAAGGTCGTAGCATTAGCTATGTCGTTTCAATTTTCTTGTTTTTCTATATTTTTTTCAACCGTGTTATTTTACAATATGTCATTGCCAATCTTTTCATCAATTCTGTCATGCAGTCTCCTGCGCCGTTGATGTTTGCTTCTAAGTATTTGAATTTATCCCCATATTATAGTATTCTAGCTCTGATTTGTGGTTGTGGTGTTTTTATATCTGTTGATATGATTTTTTGTTTGTTGCGCGGTTAAATATGCGTTTTGTGATTCCCTGTACTTCTTTGTGTTCGTGATTAGTTGTTCGAACCCCATATATATCATTTGAAAGAAGAACTGTGTCGAGTCACAGGGATTTCGAATCTACCCACGTTTAAAGCGCTGTAGTCCGCATAGTGTATGTGTTCTTTCACATTCCTCATTATAATTTCTGTGTATATGATGAACAGGTATGTGTAGAGTTTTCATCCCTGCTTGAATAATTCTGTACCAGAAATCACTCGGATATAGTGCCCTCTAACTTTATTGCAACCTCTTGATCTTCGTAAAGTGCTTCTATTATATGGATCAGATGTCTTTGGAAACCTATGAAGTTAATTATCCCCTACAGTTTCTGGTGTTGGGCGCAGTCGAATGATTTTGAGTAATCTATGAACACGTGCAAACAGTTGATAATTATATACGCTTTTCTATAATATCCTCATGTTAAGGATGTGATCTTTTTTTACTCTCTCCGATCTGAAACCGACCTGTGTTTCGTTTATCTCCATCTCCCATTCATGTTTGATTTTTTTCTTTATGAAAAAAGTTGTTACATGTATCACCTACATATAGTTGTTATATGTAAAGTAAATTGCTATGTGAGACATATGTTTTCTTGTATATATAAAGTGCACATATAGTTATTTGTTATAAATTACATGTAGTGGTATGCGATTCATATATGTAGTAGTTATATATAGCATGTTTGCTATGTGACACATATATCTAATTTCTATATGTAACATATATTGTTATATTAAACATACATTTAATTGTACTATCACTAGCAGCGGAAGAGTCCAGAAAAGAGACTGCAAGACAAGCGGGCACGTAGAAATGAAAAAAAAAAAGCAACAACATCTCAACCTCTTATAGACACTTTCTACAGTTGTCAATTCTGTAAAAGAACATTTTGTGCACGCATTGGACTTGTTAGTGATTTAGAAAACTGCACTATTAACTTTATTATTTTTATTACTTATTGTTATCATTATTATGGTAGATTTTTTGGTCATCGTCGATTACGACGGACGAACATCATATCTAATTGTTATATGTGGCATATATTGCTATGTGACACATATATCTAATTGCTATATGTGGCATATATTGCTATTTAAACATATATCTATTTGTTATAGGTAACATGCATTGATTTGTTAAACATATATATATATATATATATATATAGTTGTATGTAACATACATTGCTTTGTGACATATACATCTGTTTGTTATAGATCACATGCAGTGTTGTGTAACAGATGCAAATAATCGCAATACATAATGTGTATGTGGCGGTGAAGTACATATCACCTCTTGGGTTTTTCGAATGTGTCTTGATCATACTTCTCCATGTAGAAATCATTAAACAAAAAGTAATAGCAGTCGTCATTTTAAGTTGCCTAGAAAACATGTATACGAAAAATATGATTGGTGAATGGTTATTTTTAAAGTGAATCTGCTGACAAAAATACTAGTGCAGTCACGTACATAATTATAAATATTTATATTAAGTGATGTTTTGATACTGAAATAATGTTCATATGTATTTAGTACAGGCATGTAGTCATACACAATTATCTCATAGAATGAGGGTTTTTCATTTTTGAACTTACAGGTCGTAATGTGGCCGTTAAAGAGAAGACCTACCAATCTAGTAATTATGAAAATGACGCAGACAGGTTTGGGTCGTCCAACGCTGTAGACGGGAATAATAGTCCAGACTTTGATGATATGTCATGCACCCACACACTAAGTGAGGAACTTGATTCAGTGTGGCGGTTAACCTTAAGCCGACCAGCCATACTGTATTCTGTGAGAGTTACTAACAGGCTAGGTAATAACTAATATTTTAAGATATGCGCACTACACACGTATATATTTTATACATAATGTGGGTGTATTGTAGATATTGTCGACGTCATTCAGATGTAGATGACATATTTTCTACATCAGATATTTAGAGGATTAACGTCATTATACTTTGTTTTTGCACATGTATAGTATCACGTTTTTCATAAGACAAGCAGATGGATGGATTATCCAGAATTGACAACATTTGGTATCCATATTTCAGCCCGTGTATTGCGGTTTACAGAGGTTTACTTCATCCGTTACCTTATTGACCTATTGGACGCCCTCGTAAAAGGTGGATAGATAGTGTATTAGAGACACTCGGAAATATAACAGCGGAAGAGGCAAATAGAAGGGCATAAGACCGTACACTCACTTTCCCCTGAACGCCGAAAGGTGCATGCGGACAGAAAGAAGAAGAAGACGAAGAAGTTACCTTATTTGATCACGGAATACAATGAGCAGAAGTTAGTTGTGTGTTATTCGTGTTTGTCAATTTACGTAGATACATGACTCCAACTGCTTTTTCTGAAGGTGGAAGACATTTCGGAAGTCATAAAACAAGTAATTTCTGATGGTGAAAGACATTATAGATGTCATTGATCAACTAATCTCTGACTTAATATTGATAGCCACTAACCAGAAATGTAATGAACTGACCGGGTCAGTTTGCTCCAATGTGTGCTCGGTTCAAATACACAACATGGAAGGTACGATAACACTAAATTATACCTATCAACAAACAAACGATACACTTTAGGTTTTGCTTTGGAACCTGGGAATTCTAAGCAATGTTTTAAGGACATTCAAAACTGCCTAAACGATGCAAGGCTCATAAATCCTAAGTATATATATATATATATATATATATATATATATATATACTGTACTATAATATATATATATATTGCCTACCTGCAACAGACTCGTCTAATTTATTGCTGGGCCCGTTAGAGAAATGAAACATATCTTTTGTCTGGAGGAGCAGAGAAAAAGATGAATCATATCAGCATAGAGTTCGCTTTGCTTTAAGAATTTACTTTTGGCTGCTATTGAGAGCCCTTTTGGTGTTTATGAAGAAATGCTAACATTGAAATTATTAAATTCAAATGTGAGTGCCACACTTATCACTGCCTATTCACCAACACAAACATCAACTGAAGATGTAAAGGATCTCTATCAGGGGATGTACGATGCAGATAACAATATTCCAAATTCATATTTCACATATCAACTAAGTGATTGTTACACCTGGTGAGAGTATACTGATCTCATGATTGCTCTGTCCTAGAACACATACTGTCGTGTTCATGAAGGAAAATGTACAGAAACTGTTCTAACTGTGCCCTAGTTGTGACCCCAGCCGTACAAACTATTTCTTTGCAACGAAAGTTATGCATGCATGTCAGGGGAAAACTAATATTTGTCGACTGGCATCAATGGGATGTATCCGCAAGAGGCAACATTTGAACCACACAAAACTAACAAGCATATACCACAATGATGAATCTGATACAGACCATTCATTAGTTCCGGCAATAAGTTAAATTGAGGCGACGTAGAATCATGACACCCATATACACACAAAAACTCAGTATTAATGTAACAAACATCATTGATTCAAAATATGTTCTTTGTGATTCATCCGCAGACTAAAGATTTTCTATCAGTGACCCAATAAACACACGTACATTGTGTAATTAAAAAATCAATTTGCTAAATGTCGCCAAAATTGTGCTTGCATTCACAAAAATCAAGACTGGTTCAAGTATATAACCAGTTACTTCCTTCATTTTTGATAGAAACATGACAGCACTTCTAAAAGACAAAGACAGACCAATAAGAAACACTATTGCTGAACAGAGAAAGCAATGACAGAAGTGCACACAGCAGCAGAGAATGTGCTAATGACTGCTGGGAAATGTTGTGTAAATATATTCATATTTTTAGTGATACAAGTAACAACACAGTAGTTCACCAGCTGATAAATAAAAACATTGATATGATAGTGTTGACCAATGCACCGTTGAAATATTGAGCTGTAGAAATCATCATTGGTAAAGGGAAACAGATGAAGATTAAGAGAGCTGGGAAGGATGTCAGTGCAATCAAAATCATGGCATCTCTAGAGATGCCGCAGCAAACACTCTTTCAGATGATGCAGGTAGTGGTGTTATCCGTGTTGGACGTGGTGTATGTTTACTGACACTTTCGCATACCCAGTTTGATATATTGGAGAGAGTTCACAACAAGGCCATGAGAGCTGTCACAGGATGCACAAGACCTATCGCGAGCATGATGTTTCTTCTAGACCTATTGACCACCACAGCAGGTGATACACTAGCTCATATTAAGAATACTTAAAGATCACCAAAAAATAATCAGCACATGTTACACCAAGCTCTAGACAACTCAAACGAATAGCGTATCAAAGAGAGGATGATCGGGTCGTTGTTGGAAGAAGAAGAAGATACCTTAAACAGAGATTGTAAGCTGGAGGACGGTGGATGAGGCTGTGAATAGATGATATTTGAATATATGACAAATGGAGAAAGTTATTGCCAATAGTTGTGATACAGATTGGAAGAAAGTGCCGTGACTTGGCTGCCAGCAGAAAAGATGGAATGATCCAGAAAATCAAACTGCAGCACTAGAAACCACACCATAAAATGATTTACACAGACTGCTCAGTAACACAAGAAACACACAGACATGGGTGAGGCTTCCTGGCCTATCAAAATGTCTACCAAGACATTAGCTGGGAGTCAGCTGTGTACCTAATTACAAGATCGAATATGATAATGGATATAGAAATGGTGACAGGAGTTCTCATGTTGCTGGTGACACAATCAACAACAGACTCAGTGATTCTATCAGACTCTTAAAGTATGATGGGCAAGTTAATAAAGTGTATGATCAGAAAAAAATGAATCACTTTTCTCAACACAGCGAATAATATTACATTGATCTGCTGTCCATGTATGCTGTGGCTAGTGGAAAAGAAAAAGACGATGTTTTTCAAGGTAAAGCATCTGTGAACAGCTCCCAGATAGGAAGAGACATGATTGTATTGATTAGAGCAGTCAGTGATAACCTACGAGAAACCTAGGAGGAGTTCTAACGTGGCAATATACATATTCAGATAATCTTAGAGATGGGAGTGACTAGCGACGATGGGAGAAGGTGCTCTCTCCCCGGAAAGATCAGAAGAACGCGTAAACAGAAGCTGACTGGGGCACTGAGCACATACACTTTTGGATGGATGCCGGAGCGGCAAGCAGAGCATATATGGAGATGTCCCCTGTGAAGTGATGCTTGTTCTTGATGAAGAACCAAGTGTCGATATTGTTTAATTACCGGTGTCAGCATTCGACAGACACATCTCGCACACACGTTTCTATACCAAAGCGAGGCATGGGTAATGTGATGTACTCACTCAGCCGAAATCATAAGCTTTGTTGCGATATATTTCTGATTGACACTGCTATAAGCACGAACGAGTTTATATAATGCGCGCCTGGTCATGCAAGCTCGACGTCATATCATTGAGGCCGTATGCAGTACTTGTTAACCTCCTGGCAGTACTCATACACACATCCATAATTACTCGTATATACAACAGCCATTGTAAATGGCTTGTCATGTCATTCAAAGCATGGCATGTGCGCACACCTACAACACGTTGCTTCAACCGTGTTTTCATACAGGTTGAGTAGTGCGACCCACTTTTTGTGTGTCCAGCGGAGAGAGTCACGTTTCTACCTTCTTGTAGACACATACATTTTACCCATTGTGTCCAGCGGAGAGAGTGACGTTTCTACCTTCTTGTAGACACATATATTCTACCCCTTGTGTCCAGCGGAGAGAGTGGCGTTTCTACCTGCTTGTATACACATATCTTGTACCCCTTGATTCTGAAAGCTTGGTTGTGCCGCATCTTATTGTGATCGTCTACAAACTGCTTGTACAACTCATGACATAAATCCTGTTTCACCACAGTCTGATGTACGACCTTGGCTATCTTGACGGTTGTGCCGTCATCTTTCAGGTTGCTATAAATCTTGGGGCGTAGACCTACGAACTCTGTGATGGGACGACCGGAGTATTCGTTGTTGAATTTTCCAGGAATCTTCTTTTTTTTACTGTGCTATAACACGGATGATCTTTAGACACTCTATAGATATCCATTTTGTTTCTGTCGCATATTTGCATGTATGGCCTCTGCCTTGACTTGAAACAGCAGACTGTCGGTGTTGGTGTAGCACAGTTGTGCTTTCTCTATGTACCGCCTTTTTACCTGACTGTACCTGAAATCATACATCCGGCCTTTGGATCTGCCAAGAACGGCTTGGGTGACGTATACCGGACGATTCATCGTCTGGGTACACTTGATTTTGTGTGTAGACACCAGGTCCATATTGAATATTCTGCGTGACAGATCAATAAATCCATAACCCTTCAGGGTCGTACGGGTACCACATTGGATGTTTCAGCACACAGAGTCCTCCAGCGAATTCTATCCTCAGCGATGCGGATGAGTGTGGAAATATCTAGCCCTGTCCATTCCTTGATGTTGACTGACCATGTCTTTATTTGACCTCCTCTGCTTCTTCCACCCTCGACAGTTCCCTGCGGTATTGTTTTTGACAAGGACTCGTGCCTGCATACATGTCCGAACCATGCTAGTTTTCGTCGTTTCACTATTGAAAGTAATGGCTCCTGGACACCTGCACACTTCTCTACTTTATTATACAGATTTATCTATACATATTTATCTATACAGATTTATATATACATATTTATCTATACAAATTTATCTATACATATATGCAGTATCGGTAACATGTCGGCGTACCCTATATCTCTTTGAGAATCGAATCAGATCAACTCTGATTCGTTTGTGGATGTTCTACATTGTCTTGCCGAAGACCGCCTTATTCATCAGTTTGTGGATGTTCTACATTGTATTGCCGAAGACGGCCTTGTTCATTAGTTTGAAGAATGTCCAAACTAGGATGCGGATTTCACTCGCAGCTCCGCATTCAGTTGAATATAGGCGCCATCAATGAGAATGGTCTAAATTTCAACGCTTGGTGGATCTTCGTGACCCACATCCCCAGTGAGTGGTAACACTGTCAGGTCGCTATAGTGGAACATATAATTCTTCTTTCTGCATATATTTTGGACTAGCTTTTCACACTATCCAAACTATGAGTGTACCTCAGTTCATTCACGAGTGCACGTTGATAGTCGCTAAATCATGCTTCAGGGATGCCATCGTCATTTGGCGTTAATGGCAGGTCGCTATGGATGTCGTGCATATGTTCTGGATACTCTAGATCGACTTCTAGTGAATACCCCTGTCTTTCATCGTCGGCGGTGGCCAGCATCTCATGTATTGATAGACCCTGCTGAAGAAGCCTCATGTGGGAAACATATGTTGCATATCACATCAGTACATGTTGTTTTCATTGAGGTACATGATCTTTGGATTTGCGCTGTCGCAATCATTTCATCGTGGGTTTTTAGCTTTAACGGAACTTTTTCGACACCATGAGAACGCCGCCACGAAGACATTTCTCCGCGAATAGATGCATATTCACGTCTGTCAGGAATTCTAGCAGTACCATGGTCGTTTTAGGAGCGCATCCCACGACATACCTGTCACAGTAAAGTAATGAGCCGGCTCGAACATGTAGTGCTTCATAGAAGTATCTCAGAACGTTTCGAACACTTCAGCCAGAACGTACGTCCGTACGTAATTAGAGATCTTGATAGTCGTTGAATGTCCTGCAGGTGAATATTTCTCAGACCTTTTGAGCGTGCTCGTAATCTTTGTCGCGTTTGTGCTTTCTACAAGAGACGGCTGTAGAATGCTTCTTTCTGCGGTAGCTGGATCTCATCGAAGCTGTGTACGTACGTACGGTAAACCTTTATTGTCTTCGCAGCTCGTCAACGCTTGTGATTCTTAGATTATCTGTTGACATGTGTACGATCAACTTCTCCAATGAGCTGTTCATGAACTATAATCAATTGATAAACTGCAGATGCCTAACGGCAAAAGTCATATACTTCACTATGGTGTTTGGGATGCAAGTGATTGTTCAATTCTCCACCTCTTTAGTTCTCCACTTGTCATCTTCCGTCTTATAATCTAACGTGCGAGTTCCCCAATTCATACCCCACAGGGCTTGCATTATCAGGTGACCATCGTATCCTCGAAAATTAGTGATAAACACAGACACATTAGTGCTATAAGGACAGACACGAAGCTTGAGGTTACAATCAGTATGTGCCGCCCCGCGATATCTGCCGATGATGTAACGTGGTCCCGCACCGTATCATCACCTATTGCTACACCACAGATATGACAACCCCGGGCAGTAGTGTATGCTTGCGAGTCAGCTCGCGTGATGTGCATCTTTGCGGGATTTCAAAATACTCCGTTTTTTTCTCTAAACCCGTAATCCTTCAGGGTCGTAGGGGTACCACTTTGGATGCCTCAGCACATAGTGCCCTCCATCGAATTCTATCCTCAGCGATGCGGATGAGTGTGGACATATATTGCCCTGTCCATTCCTTAATGGTGTCTGTCCATTACTTTATTTAATCAATCTGCTTCTTCCACCCTCGACAGTTCCCTGCAGTATTTTTTTGACAAGGAATCGTGCCTGCATACATGACCGAACCATGCTAGTTTTCAATACTCCGTTAATTTTATCCAGTTCAGTCTTGAGGTTTTCAAGGAAGTGCCTCGCTGAGTAGTCGCTACAGAACAGTTGGTTATATTTGACGTAGCCATCACAGTGGGCGATTATATAAAAAAATATCTACAGTGCGTCTGTTTAGCCATAGGTCGTGTGTTGCTTTTTCGCGGGCTGTTAGCACATCCTTTGACGGGGACGATGTACGCACCCACATCTGCTTGTAGTAGTTAGTGAACATCAAGATGATGTCTATATCCTCCAACCGCATCAGTATTATTTGAGGTTTCTTGTTAATTCCCTCACAGTCGCGTGTGTGGGCGCTTGTTAGGTCTTCTCTCGATTATACATGGAGACATCTACGACATGGATATATACAGTGTGTGACCACTATTTGTAAACAATAGTTTTCCCAGACTCTTGACAAAAACATAATGGTTCATTTCATGATATTTCGGGGTCGGTCAGAAGTAGGGCATCAATCGGGGTGCCGTCTTCGCTCTTTGACGTATAGATTAAATATGAACCAAATTTCCCATGCAAAAACCCAGATTGAGAATTTTGGCGTTCAAACTGTGCTATAACAGTGATCTTCCTAGAAAAGCTAATCTCATCGTCATACTTGCAGGTGCGATATGGATGACTCTTAAAGTCTACTGGATAAAGATTTGATAGGATAGCCCATTCAAATCATGTGTTATCTTTATGTTTCACCTTGATTACTGTCCTCGGAAGAATGTATTCTGGCGTCTTAAACCAACTCCGTCCAAGAAATGGGCGATACTAATCAATTATTATATCCACTTCTTACAGCGCTTAGGTGTCCAGAAAGATCGTTGCGTCCATTCTTCTAAAGCAAGCATGCTATTTGCATGAGCTTCACTCATATTTTCGGCAATACCGCTAGGATTAAGCACCATCATAGTATTGCTACGCAAGACGGGTGTTGTTATTAACACTTCGGGTGGATCTGAGCAATGCGCCTTCTTCTCCAACATAAGCTTTAGAACCAAGCGGAACTTGGATGTCATGCCAGTGAAGCAGAATTGGTCACCATCAGCATAATAGTAGCACAATGAGTAAACTGACAAGTTAGCACAGCGATAGATGGCAGCGGCATGTGCGAAGAGAATCTGAAAACGTTTCAAGGAAAATGTGACTTCTTGACTTTTGCTTCAATCCGACATAAGCGGAGATGTGTTACCACAACAGTATGTTACCATAACAGTTTGTTACAACCACAGTTTTTTACTAAAACAGTGTGTTACTACCAGAGTTTGTTACCACCCACTTCACGTATACGACAAGAGATGACACTCCTCTTCACAGTTTTGGCAAGTGATGAAGATCTGCTCTCTATTCTTTAGCTGGAAGTTGTGGTGGGCGCAGTGTCCTGTCTTCTGTGGTCTTCTAGGACAAGTTGTAGTCTTCACAAGCATTAACCATTTACATGTGTTACGCTCAATCTCTCGCCAGTTTTATATAATTCAGCATTCTTTTATTTGAATATAAATATATGTCACATTTCTAGACCCAAATCCAGGCACAGTAGCACGATATCCAAATTTGTACTATCTGCACCCACTCTCAGAACAGTCGCACGATGGCGTAATGGCGGCATCATCTGCCGGCATTAGCCATCGTTCAGCGTATATAATCTTCACCCCACCCACGGCACATGCAATCGAAGCACTAATGGACTCAAATGGCAGCATCGACCATATCCCAGCTGTAATCTGTATCACCCCACTTATGGAATAGATATATGAGACCAATGCAGCCTTGGAGAACCGCCATATATAGGGCTTCATTAATCGATAGTCTTGTGTTTATATTATAATTTGTCATTCCTCGAGATGGATATGACTCATGTTAGGCCACCGCAATCAAGGTATGGACAGCAGATGTTGCCGCAAGTAGAGTGGGAATATAGCAACATGTACTTCTTGATGCCGTGCCAGGGATTGTAACTTTTGGGGATGTTTCGTGGCGGGTTGTATATCCAGCAATGTTCTAATTATGTATAATTCAGCATACTTGAGCTGGAGTGTGGCGTCGGTTTCACTCGCTGTAGAAGGAATAATCCCGGCCCTGGTTTCTAAAGGGGTCGGCGTGTGTCAGTCCTGATAAATATCGGAGGTAATAAATCCATAATTCCTTCCAGCCAATGTTGTATAAATGGGGGGGGGGGGGTTGCGTCAAATTTACATTTTACAACTATTTGATAAAGTCACATAATTTAATCATCAGTATGTGTCATGCCGGCTGATTTAGGTTGTCACGACTCTCCACATCTCTCTATCTCCAGAAATGTTTCTCAGGGTCAATGTTGTTTCCGTACCGTGCCAGGTTGTTAAACTATCTAATATATTCTCACGTTGTCTCCTTCTGTCTAGTTTGCCTTCAATCGTTCCATTTGTGACAATATTCTCCACAACTCCTTGTCTAATAAAGGTTCCAAAACAAATGAATATTGTATGTTTATTATTTTATTAATTAAGATCCGTCTAACATGTGACTCTCTCAACACCTCCACATTAGTTTTCCTGACAGCACATGGTATTCTCAGCCTTCTTCTGTAGAATCACATCTCTATTGGCTCTAAATTTCCACTGTCTGTTTCGTGATTGTCCATGACTCGCATGTATATGTTAATATAAGAATTGTATTGTACTACTGAACTATTTACAGAACGATATTGTCGCATACCTGTCAGTGTATAATGTTGATATTATCATATTTTACAGCACAAGGTATTTCTGTTGGACAACGTTTAGTTGGAACGGTCATGAGTCTAATCACTGAAGATGGGTTCACGTCATTTACTTATACATTTGAGACTAGCAGTACCCACTACAACATACCAATTAATGTCACTGCTATTGTCAAACAAGTGTTGATGGAAAAAACAAACTCTGACACAGCGTTGACTCTATGTGAAGTTGAAACTTATGGAGGTATTTTCATAAGAACATAACAAAAAATAATCGTTTTTTATTCTAACAATAATGTTTGTTTACCGAATGTTGGATTCACAAGCTCTGATGATCATTCTGATAAAGTTGATGTGTGTGTGTACGTGTATGGGTTATTATTGATCTCAGAAAATCGATAATATATTAAAATGGTAGTTAAACTGTGTAATCTGATAGATTAGGGATAGAGTTAGGGAGTTGCACGGATTATTTCGTGTGTAATTTGATAATGTTATAGAGTTTTCTAGTGTGTTTTGATAAAGTTAGGAAGTTATTTGGATTATTTCGTGTGTATTTTGATAACATGTCAGATATGGTAATACCATTTTGCTAGACACATACAACAAACATGATTACATAGGTATACACTGCTCTTTCGACCACAATTCATTTTCAATAAAATTGAGACGACGAGTAAAGAACACGACCATCAATGATAATTGTAACAGAGGTAATTGTAACGCATAAACAATAAAACAAAATAATTGAAATGGACAATGGATATTTGTCCGATCATTCGAGAACACACAGTCTAAATATAACAGTGGAAAATCAAGTCATTAAACAAACCAACACCTTCAAATACTCAGCCGTAACATTCTCTTCAGATGGAAAGATGGGCACCGAAATAGACATTAGTTGTTGCAAAGCGAATAAAATACTGGGTCAAGTATCCCCTTTATTGCAACACAAAATGTTACAAATGAAAACACTTAAAAACATCGTATCCAAAGTATCTTCATTCCAACCCTGTGCTACAAATGTCAAACATGGTCCTTAACAACAAAAACATAGAGACAACTGGCTACAACTGAAATTAGATGTCTGAGAAAAGCCACAGGATTGACCAGAAGACGCAACATTAGAAACGATGTCATAATAGAAAGAGTGGGTGTCATATCAATTCTACAATACATACAAAAACAACAGATACAATAATTATGTTATCTGGATTGAATGCCATGTGATTCAATAGTTTACAAAACATATGTGAAGAGAGGAGAAGCAGAAATAAGAGCTAGAGGTAGACCTAGAGTACGCTGTATCGACAACATCAAAGAGACATTACACGAACACCAAATAACATTATCTGAGGCTGACAGAAAAGCGATAACAAGAACATTGCATCTCTCTCGACATTCGTAAATGATAACATAGGAAGGAAAGAAGAAGAAGAAGACTCGAGAAACTCACTATCAGCTTCTGTGACATGGCATACAGTTAAGCTATAACAGATATTGCATGTATAGGCAACCGATCTTCTTCCTAGTCGTCTCCCCTGTGCGGGTCATGGTCCAAAGTTTGTCAAGTATGGCATATATCAACTTGTAAGATACAACTTTGACTTTCTCCTCTATGTAATCTAGTTTCTCTCCTCCATGTAATCTAGTTTCTCCCCTCCATGTAATCTAGTTTCTCTCCTCCATGTAATCTAGTTTCTCTCCTCCATGTAATCTAGTTTCTCTCCTCCATGTAATCTAGTTTCTCTGATATTGATGTAAGCGGTTGTAGGAATGAATGACGATATGTTTTAGGATACGTCGAGTTTTATCACTTGACATACAGTGACATTGTCCCCCCATCAAAATGTTACTAACTACGTCAATGCACTGTCTTCTTCGTTATCCTTTGACTCTTGATGTTTCGTTTCTCATGTTCTTCGTTATCCTTTGACTCTTGATGTTTCGATTCTCATGTTCTTCGTTATCCTTTGACTCTTGATGTGTCGTTTCTCCTTGTGTATGGTGGTCAATACTGGTTTATTGTAAAAAACCATCTCGTCCATGTTTTTCAATATATAAGTTTGTGTAATCTCTTCATCAGTCGCCACGATATCTTCCTGTTATGTTTACTGTTGTTCTTAGACATATAATTTCACACATAGCAAACTCTACCTCTTGTTCTTTAGTTTGTGCCCATGTTTGACATTGATTACATGATATCCGAATAAATATGGAATATATGATTTGATTTTGTAATAGTGAAAGTATTTTATGAATTTTTACCGACCGGGCCCACGTTGCTAATAAGCCAATAGATGACAATGGTAAGATGACTCGAGGCGTCAGGACTGGCACAGATGTGATCTAGTATTCCCGTAATATTGTTGTTACGGATATCAGTAACCAGAGGTGGACCAGTAAACATCACACTCCTCATGGGATCAAACTGGCGGAAAGAAGGTCTGTGAATAGAGGAAACAATGACCGACATAACTATGCTGATGGATGGGTAAATTAAGTTTGATGCTTTCCGGGAAGCAACTCTTATAAGTAGCCCTGAGATTATCCTGTAGATAGTTGCTGCACTCACACAAAGGGTGTACATATGTAAAGAATATTTTAGGATGACGGTGAATGTAATTTCAGAGGATGCCATCTCCCACTACATAAACTGACATAAACTGTCTTAATGTATTATTATCGTTAGGGAGTTACACCGAGTATTCGAGTGGTTGTGTGATAAACTAAGGGAGCTACATGCATTATTCGTGTGGATTTTGATAAAGTTATGGAGTATTCTAGTGGGTTTTTTTATAACGTTAGGGAGT
Organism: Meghimatium bilineatum; assembly: GCA_034231615.1. Lineage (NCBI taxonomy): Eukaryota > Metazoa > Mollusca > Gastropoda > Stylommatophora > Philomycidae > Meghimatium > Meghimatium bilineatum. Next base: position 64,731,340 of record CM067305.1, on the reverse strand, counting down.
TACAGGGATTATTCGTGTGTATATATTGATACAGTTAGGGAGTTACATGGATTATTCGTGTGTATATATTGATGAAGGTAGGGAGCTACACCGAGTATTGTAGTGGTTGTATGATAAATGTATGGAGCTACATTAGTTATTCGTGTGTATATATTCATAAAGTTAGGGAGTTATAAGAAGTATTCAAATGCATTTTGATAAAGTTAGGGAGTTATATAAAGTATTCGAATACATTTTGATAAAGTTAGTGAGTTGCATCATCATAATAATATATGTTCTTGAACTCCACTTTGAAGTTACAAATTTAAGATGCGATTGGTGACGGGGTGGAAGTTGTCGATGTATGGAAAGAGCCACGCTTCACGGGATACGCGCTGAAACCAACACCGTTATCGAAGCACAGGCAGAGTGTATACAGATATAGTGGTACATGTGATATTCATAAGTTATGATCTAGAGAATCAGAAAATATTTAGTCATAGAAAGACCCTATTTTGTTGCTCCTGGTGACACCAGTAATGTGATCAAATAAATGACAGACAAACGTAACGAAGTTAAGAGTTAAAACACGTTTACTAAGATTTACAATTGTTGAAAGTAGAGGTGTAACAAACTTAGGAAGATGGATACGTCCTGGAGTAGACATATTTGTTTATAAGGACACTCATCAAGGCAGAATATATCAATTGTATATGTAAAATTCTCAAATCTAATGAATAAGACAATCTATACAGCCTCCTGAGCAAACTTAATTTTTTTTTTTGAAACGATCAAGCAATAATAGAAACAACAAAAGAACAGCTACAATATATACATAGAATCCACACAACATGTAGGGACTTTAACATGAATATCAATGAAATGATTAGTGGCATGTTTAACATGAAGACCAATGAAACGTTTTGTGACATGTTTAACATGAAGATCAATGAAATGTTTTGTGACATGTTTAACATGAATTTCAATGAAATGTTTTGTGACATGTTTAACATGAATATCAATGAAATGTTTAGTGACATGTTTAATTTGAATATCAATTAAATGTTTAGTGACATGTTTAACTTGAATATCATTGAAATGTTTAGTGATGTGTTTAATTATCACTAACGTTATTATGATATTTATGTTTTCGTGTTGGTCTCTTACAATATTATATGACAGATCTGGCATGTTGCTTTGTTCTCAATGCAACATTCTCTAATTGACAATCAAGACACGTACTATTTCTCTTTCTCTCCCTATCTCTCTCTGTGACTGTATATTTTATATATGTCTCTCTTCCGCTTGTTCTTTTAGCAAATCATACAAGTCATTACTCTTCATACACTGTCAGACACAATAGTTTCTACAACATATTAACCTCGTGTTAAATTACAAACAAAACCAACTTGCACGACAACATTCCATTATTAGTGTTCGTCCACACTTTAACAATGTTTCCTAAAACACTGTTATATTTTTATATTAAATTGTCACATTCTCTAATTATGATGTTTCACATAATCGTGAGTTGTGATATTACACTTTCAATTCCACGGAATATAATATCTGACACAAGTGTGCTTACTTGAACATTCCATAACAGATACTATTTGTCCACACACCACATTTGGATTTATGTGTGAAAACAAGTGCTCATGCTCAGATACAGAACATTGCAATGTGTTTACTGGTCTATGTGCACCAATATGCCATATTGGGTGGTATTATGTCAATTGTTCACATCGATGTAGTGATAACTGCCTTTATCTTGCATGTGATTTTCACTCCGGGAGCTGTTTTCAGTGTATTTCTGGCTACAAAGGAGATCGTTGCATGGAAGGTAAGTACGTGCGTATATCACACCAGCGCTGTTTTTGTTGTAAATGGGATATTATTATTAACGTTTCCATTATGGAGTAAATCATTCTGTGAGAAAAATATGTCAATGCTTATATTTATTTTTACGTCAAAGAACGTGAATTGTTTTCACAAACGATATTTGTTGGAATAAAAAGTGTTCCTAGCTCAACTAATGGTTACGGAATTGAAATGAAACACATACATTCTCCAATACTGAGCAGATATAGCTACTCGAGTTGTCATTAATACAATATTGACTGGTATAATAAATCGGCAATCTAGTTAGTAGTTAGTATTTACAATCTACCAGCTCCAGTTGAATATGTGTTCACTGAAGTCAAACTTCACTATAACTTTCCAATCAACAGTAGAATATGTACTCAGTGAAGTCAAACTTCATTAAAACTTTCCAATCAACAGTTGAAACATTCCAAGAAAATGTTACCATTATTCAGGATATTGCCGCTAAAATATCATTTTTGGCTGTAGCTATTTACATAGAAATATAAATGCGTTCAGTAGTTTATCATTCCTTTAAGAACTTCCATACGACATACGAACTTTAGAAGTATCCAAAATTTCCTGCGATGTGAACCATGGCCGACACATAACCGATCTGTATCATGTCGTTTAGAGACGGTTAAGGTACCAATTGATGCTTCAATTGATTCACCATTTGATGTACCAGCTGATGTCCTAGCTGATGTAACTCTCGGTATTCAAGTTGATGGACGAGCTAATGTAGCAGTTGTAAACATTGATACACCATTTGATATACCACTTGACCTACCATTGGATGTTTTAGTTTATTCACTAGATGATGTATCAATTGCTGCACATGTTGATGCATTTGTCGTTGTGCCAATTGTTATACAAATGAAAATATAAATTAATAAGTCAGTTGAAATATATACATTGATATACCATGTTACATTGTACACTGATGAACCAATTGATGCACATTGATGATGTACGTGTGGGTTTAACAGTTGAGATCCTAGTTGATTTAAAAGATGATGTACCATTTGGTGAATCAATCAATGTATTAGTTCATAAACACGTTGATATACCAGTTATTTTACCATGTAATGATATGATATATCGATTCACCACTTTTTATCCCAGTGGATGTAACAGCTGATACACCGATTGATGTACCAGTGGATGCTCCAGCTGATGCACTGATTGATGTACCAGTGGATGCACCAGCTGATGTACCGATTGATGTACCAGTGGATGCAGCAGTTGATGTAGAAGTTAATAAAACATTTCATGTACATGTTTATATTCTTTTGATAAACCACGTGGTGTATCAGTTACCCCACCAGTTGGTACATTGATTTGTTGTGTAAATTGGCATTCCGGATGATATACCCGTCAATAGACCAGTTTATATAAACGTTGATATAACCGTTGATACGCCAGTTGATATATCAGTTAATATACCAGTTGACAAATCACTTTATATACCAATTGATGTATCATGTTATACACCATTTGATGTACAGGTACTGTAGCAATTGATTAACTATTTTTTTTTTACTTTAAACTTTCATTCACTAATGATTGATTCTTGATTAGAAACTGGACTCACAGCACGTGGGGCATTCACATGGGCTCTGCCCTCTGTTCCAGCAGTCATCCGACTCGATTTTGTTTCGAGCATAATTTCGCCGAAACAGACGTCGATATCAGATTACAACTCTTTCCCTTGCGACAGGTTTCTTTGTTTTTTCGCCCACACACGCCGTGCCAGTTCTAGTTCATGCACAACGTCACCTATCGGAACAATATGGTGAATGTTATCAAAGGTTACGACTACGCGATTGTATAGATGACGTGTCATGAAGGTTCTATAAGAAGATTACCTCAATATAAAGGTATGTCATCTGCTAAGGTTTTCTGTTGGATGTGTGATTTGTCTAGAGAACCATTGGTAAGACCCACAGACGCAACCGCATGCGCTCACTTACTAATTGATGTACTGAATGATGTTTCATTTGGTCAATCATTTGATGCACTGGTTGTTGTACCAGTTGATAAATCAGCTGATGCAGTAGCTAATGCACCAGTTGCTATACCAGTTGATGCATCAGTTAACGTAACACTCGATGCACGTGTTGCTGCACACGTTCATGTACAAATTGATGTACAACTTTATGCAATGCCTCGTGTAGGATTTAAATGTCCAATTGATTCTCCTGATGGCGCACATATTGTTGTACAGTTGATTCACCAGTTGATCCGTTGATTAATGCACCGATTGATGCACTGGTGAGTGTACCAATCGATATACTGGTTAATGTAGCAGTTAATACAATTATTGATACATTAGTTGATGCGTGTATTGAATCACTTGTTGTTACGCCAGTTGATTTACAAGAAAACGTACCAACTGTTGCAGCATGTGATAGTTGAGTCAAAGTAACAATTAATGTACCAATTCTTGAGCCAGATTTTACACTGAGAAATGTATGATTTCATATACCAATGGATGCACCATGTGAAGAACCAATTGATGCAGCTGTTGATGCACACGGTTATGTACCATTTAATCAACTGATTTATTTACCAAACAATATACAATTTAATGTAATAGTTAATGCATCGTTTGTTGCACTGGTTGATTTACCAATTGATATAACCATTGATATAACTAATGATATACCCATTGTTGTACACGTTTATGTGCCAGTTAATGGACTGGATGATGTACCAATCAATGAACATCAACTGGTATATCATCTAGTGTATCAACTGGTGCTTCAACAGGCACACCAAAACGTGCATCGACATGTGCATCAACTGGTACATTAACAAGTGCATCAATCCGTACATCAAATGGTACATCAAACAGCACCTCAAATAGTGAAATGTGGAGAATCATTTTGTTACAGCAACCATTGTCTCAACTAGTAAATTAATTAGTACATCAATCATCACATCAGCTGAAGCATCAATAGATACATCAACCAGTGTATTCTTTAGTACATCATGTGAAACATGAATCAGTTCATCAACGTTTCCATCAACAGGTGCAGTTAATGAATATCCTCCACTGCATCAATGGGAACATAAGATGGTGCATCTATATATATATATATATATATATATGCATATCATAAATTAAACAGGGATGCATCGTGTCCCCAATACTTTTCTGCGTCGCTATTGATTGGGTCATGAGAAAGAGCACTGACAATGAGCAGACATGAAGATAATGGATTAATAATATCGTTCTAGAAGATCTTGACTACGCAGATGACCTGTCCATTTTCAGCGCAGACCACACATATGCTCAATCTAAGCTTGGCAATCTCCAACCCTACTCAAATCAGATATGCCTCATATACAAGATTTTACGAGATCCAACGACAACATAAAAATTCAAAATGTTTCATTATTAAAAGTCAACAATTTTACATATGGAAGCACCAGTTTAGCACTGGATGGAGACTCATCAAAAGAAATTTCACACCGTATTGCTCTTGCAGCATGTGCTTTACATACACTAAGTAACATCTGGACGTCAAACAGACTAAGACCACAAAACTCCACATACACCAGGTTGTTTAACTCCCAACACCATGCCAATTCTATCATATGGATGCGAAAGTTGGAAATCAACACAAGCCACCGATAAGAGACTAGAATCCTTTGAAAACAGATGCCTACATGTCATTATGAATGTTAAGTTGAGTGAGTTTAAATCTAAGACTACTATAAGAGAGGAAAGCAAACAAACCTATATATCTTCCTTCATTAGACACAGGTTTTGAACTTATATCGGCCATGTTCTCAGAATGAACAGCGTAATAATTCCCATCAGTCACTATATTGGGTGGCATCCAGAATAAGAAGAAGTGGGAGGCCTAGACTCCTAGAGAAACTCTACAAAGCCCCATCAATAGAGAAGGCATGGCAATGAACTTAAAAACACGCAAGAATTGAAAGACCTGGTCGCCCGAGTGTTGCCGAGCCCCGAAAGTGGAGCAAAGGATAACAACACTGTTTACCTTCCACGCAAGTCGTAAAAGGCGACTAATGAGGTTATGGGATGGAGTTGGCTGCCCCATACCATATAGGGTCAGTGACCCAAAGCCATGCTGAAGTCGGATGTATCAGGTAGAAAGGCGCAGCTATCCCAGCAATGCAGTAAGCTATGACACAACACATTCCGTTCTCCGGACTATATCCTGTTCTGCAGGAGTTTGAGAACAAACGCAGAAGACGAAAAAAGAAGAAGACGAAAGACCTGGCAACACAAAGACAGATACGGAAAGCTATGGTTTCTGCCCTATGCGCCAGCTATGGTCCAGGAGGAACATACCAAAACATAATATATCATATATAAATATATATAAATATACATATGGTGTGTTGTTCGTCCATCACAAGTGATGATGACCATTTGTTACATCCACTTTTGAAAATTCAATTTTAATTATGTCCTTGATTATGAGTTCGTAGATAGCTAATGAGCCCTATTCGAGCTGTAAATGTCCTTGGACAGTTTGGACATGGAATAACGACTGTAGACGGATCTTGGTCTATCCGTGACTTTCTAGCTTCTCTCCGCTGTTGAGCTGCTGCATTTCTCTTCTTTTCACAAGATGATACGCTCTTTTTTTATTTTAGAACGCCATGTAGATCTATTTTGTGCAAGTTCTTCCCATGTATCGTGGTCTATTCCAAAGGCTTTCAGTGAGTTCTTTAACGAGTCCTTGTAGCGCTTCCTTTGGCCACCTTGAGATCGTATACCCTTCTCTAGCTCACCATAGAGAAGTATCTTTGGCAGACGATGGTCGGGCATACGCACCAAATGACCTGCCTAATTAATATGTGTCTGCATCAGGATCGTGTCAATGCATGGGATACCAGCTCTATCAAGGAAAGTGGTATCTGGAATCTTGTCTTGCCATCTGATGTTCATAACTTTTCTGAGACAATTTATATGAAAATGATTGAGTTTTTTCACATGACGTCTATACACAGTCCATGTTTCACTAGCGTAAAGCAACACTGGAAGTATATATAACATTTACATCACCTAGTAAATCAGCTGGTGCATCAACAAGTGCATCAATTTGTACATACACTAGAGCATGAAAGGATATATCTTCTGGTACATCACACAGTGTATGTATTGATACATTAAATGTTACAACAAATGATACATCTACTGGTATATCAAGCAGTGTATCACGTGTTGCATCAAACTGTTCATGATTTGGTGCAACATCAAGTGCATCATCATCATCAAGTTCCGTCTCCACAACGTAGGTTGGCTGCAACATATCTCCAACATCCCCTACCTCTTGTTTGGTGGTGCACTCTGCTAGACTGTAACCTGCCCATCGTGTGATGTTACTTTCCTCTTCTATCTCTGTATATCTCTTGCTGCTCGCTTCCATTTGATGTTACCCTCAAGTAAGATCTTCAATACGGTGTCTTGTCTTTGAATGTGTACACAATATTGCCATGTGTTTGATCTATATTTCTCTTAGTAATTCTTTCTTCATATTAAGTGTGTTAGCACCTGGTTATTTATTTTATTCTCTTTACATGTTCTCCCTATTCTCGTATATGCCCACATCTCACAGCGATAAATTGTCTTCTAATTATTTAGTATCCATATTTCTTATCCATACATTAATATATTATATTTGTAACATTTTATAATTCTCATTTTCAACTTGTTTGTAATATGTTTAGATGTTACTATTTTAATGATGTCATTGAAGGTACCTTTGGCCATTCCTAATCGCTTGTCAACTTATTGTTAACATCAAGTGTATCAACTGGTGTTCCATCAGTATATAAACTTGTACACTAACAGGTTTATCGAATGCTAAAGTGCTAAAAGTATTATTGCTCCAGCTGTTATATCAACCATAGTATCAACATTAGCATCAAATGGATAAAAGAGCTGGTTAATAACTTGGAACATTCCGCGAAGTGGGATGTGTCGGATCATTGGCACAAATAAAATGTTGACACACCGCATATCAATTTTTCTGGATTGCATTCTGCTGGAAATCTATAAAAGAGAATACGTAGGAGTTCGAGAATGAACGCAGAAGAAGAATAAGAAGTTGCAACATGACTTGGTACACCAATCAGTGCATGAACTGGTGCATTAAATGATATATCAACTGGTGCATCAAATGGCACTTCAATTTCTGCGTTAAAATATGGTCATCAATATGTAAATCAGCTGGTATATCAATCGAGATATCAACTGATATGTCATCTGATACACCAACCAATGCATCAATCTGTGCAAGGATTGATACATGAAATGCTGCTTCAGTTGATATATCAAATGGTATTGGCATTAAACACGTTATGTACTGGTGCCATGCATGATACATCAATTAGTAGATCGACCCGCAATTCAACTGTTGCATCCAGGTGTTTGAAAAAAATGTTCCATTATTAAAAGTCAACAATTTTACATATTTAGGCACCAATCTAGCATTGGATGGAGACTCATCAAAAGAAATTTTACACCGTATTGCCCTTGCAGCGGGTGCTTTCAATAAACTACGCAACATATGGACGTCAAACACACTAAGAAACACCACAAAACTCAAGTTGTTTAACTCCAACATCATCCCTATTCTATCATATGGGTGCGAAAGTTGGAAAGCCACAAAAGCCACAGATAAAAGACTCAACTCCTTTGAAAACAAATGCCTACGTACCATTCTGAACGTTAAGTGGAGTGACTTTAAATCTAACACTACTATAAGAGAGGAAAGCAAACAAACCTATATAGTCTTCTTTCATTAGACAAAGGCGTTGGACTTACATCGGCCATGTTCTCAGAATGAACAGCCTAAGAATTCCCCCGCAGTCACTATATTGGGTGCCACCTGGAGTAAGAAGAAGAGGGACACCTAGAGAAACTCTACGAAGAACCATTAATAGAGAAGGCATGTCAATGAACCTAAACAACACGCAACAATTGAAAGACCTGGCAACACAAAGACAGAAATGGAAGGCTATGGTTTCTGCCCTATGCGCCGCCTATGGCCCTGGAGGAACATAACATAACATAACATCCAGGTGTACTGCATATATTTTCTCACTTGGTATATTCACTGGTGCATTAACCGGTGCATAAACTTTTATATGTGCGTGTGCATCACCTGCTGCATCAGCTAGTAGATCATCTGGTCCATAAACGTGTGTATCAACCGGTGCATCAACCAATGCATCAAATGGTACATCACGTGGTACATCAACTAGTACATCAAATGGTAAATCAACAGATGGTGTACCATCAACATATCTACACCACATGATTGTACCACTTGATTTAGCATTTGTTGAACTAGTTGTTGTACTAGTTCTTAGATGATTTGATGCACCAGTTAATTTACCATTTGCTGCACCAAATGATATCTCAGTTGATAAACCAGTTGATAAACCAGTTGCTGCAACAATTTATTTACTAGTTGCTACACAATGTGCTGCAACAGTGGATGTGCCAGTAGAGATATCAGTTATAGATGTTCTTGACGTAACTTTTGATATACAAGTTTTTGTACGAATTCACGCAGCAGTTTATGTACTGTTTGATGTACCATGGTATGCAGCAGTGGATGTAGCAGGTAATATACCACTTGATATAACAGTTGTTGCACCAGTTGCAGCATCAGTTGACATCGCAGCTGATATACTAGTTGCTGCACTAGTTGCTGCACCAGGTGATGGATGAGCTCCCGTTATAGAATGTTTTAAATGTTCTGTGTTTGAAGAATCTTTTTAGTCAGGTGTACAATTTCCCGGATGTTCCCATTTTCTTCTATTTCTTATTTAACGATTAAACCATTATTCAGACTGCCATAGACATATTTCAGGTCAATGAAAGTTGACAGTACAATGTTCTTTTCATGACAGTCATCTGCTGTGTGTCACATCAGGTCGTCAATTGTTTGTATGTGCTTTCTGAAACAAGGCTGGTTTGTATTTATGATCTAGGAGCTCTCTAGCCACCAATATAACCTCTAGTTGGTCATTAATTCAGAAACTGTGCCCACGATAGATGTTACGGATATTGTTCGGTTATTAGATATTTGATTTGGGTTGTCTCCTTCCTTATGGGTGTGCTAATGTTAGCTTTTCTCCAGGCTATCGGCAGCCTGCTTTCTCCTCAGGTCTTGTTAATAATAATGTTTAGTTCATTGTTTGCGATGATCTTGTTACTCTCGTTGGTTAACTCAATCAGTGGTCGTAGATTTGATGTTCTTGTATTTTTTTAGTGCTGAATTCAACTCGGAGAATGCTAATTCACTATCTAAGACCTCGTAGGTCACATTATGCTTTTTTAAAAATAATTTGGCGATTTTGAGTAATAAGGTTGTCGAGCTCTTTTTTTTTAAATATTGTGTTTTGGTTTATGTGGACGTCTTGGTGTTTGAAGTCTTCAGCATTCTTTGTTTTCATCATAACTGTTTATCCCGCTGTATGTGATGGGGTTTCGTGTTATTGTTCTTTTGATTTCAGACTGGATGGCAGGAGATGTCAAGTCATTCCATGGTTTTTTTTGCATATCTAGACATCCACATTTGTTTCCATCCAAGTTCCTCTTTTTTGGGGGTTTGTAAAGTAGTTTTACTTTTCCTGTGAGCTTATTATTATAACTTAGTTTCTTGGCACATATGTTAGACATTTCTCAACCAGTCATAATGCTTTTATTGCATCTTCTATTTATGTTTTCATTTCTATGTTTCAGTAAGGTTTAAACATTTTACTATACTATTGCGGGAGAATTTTAGATGCGCGAGAGATTAGATTTGCCGTTATTGCATTGTAAATTTTAAAGACTGTCACTGATAGATCGATTTTCTCTGTTAACTCGATTTTCTGTGTTAGCTCGATTTTCTCAGTTAGATCGATTTTCTCAGTTAGCTCGATTTTCTCTGTTAGCTCGATTTTCTCTGTTAACTCGATTTTCTGTGTTAGCTCGATTTTCTCTGTTAACTCGATTTTCTGTGTTAGCTCGATTTTCTCAGTTAGCTCGATTTTCTCTGTTAGCTCGATTTTCTCTGTTAACTCGATTTTCTGTGTTAGCTCGATTTTCTCAGTTAACTCCTAGTAGCTGCTGTACTCGGACTCTGAGAGTTTTCCTATCTTCTTTGTATATCTCATTATGGGCATTATTTTGTCACATTCTGGATAGTATGTGCCATTTGATGGAAAATTGTATTCACTAATTGTTGTAGCAGTTGATATACCGGTATATGTTCCAGTGGATGCATTAGTTGATATACCAGTATCTGTTCCAGTGGATGTATTAGTTGATATAACAGTGTCTGTTCCTGTGGATGTATTAGTTGATATAACAGTATCTGTTCCAGTGGATGTATTAGTTGATTTAACATTATCTGTTCCAGTGGATGCATTAGTTGATATACCAGTATCTGTTTCAGTGGATGTATTAGTTGATATAACAGTATCTGTTCCAGTGGATGTATTAGTTGATATACCAGTATATGTTCCAGTGGATGTATTAGTTGATATACCAGTATCTGTTCCAGTGGATGTATTAGTTGATATACCAGTATCTGTTCCAGTGGATGTATTAGTTGATATAACATTATCTGTTCCAGTGGATGTATTAGTTGATATACCAGTATCTGTTCCAGTGGATGTATTAGTTGATGTTCCAGTTGATACCCCAGGTTACGCACTGTTCGATTCATCAGCTGATATAACAATTGATGCACCACTATATGTACCAACCTGCTTTTGTCTAGTTCATTGTGGGAATTATTTTAGTATATTCAGAATAATCAGATTCAACGACTTCTAGTAGTATCCGTCTATGGCCGCTTCCAATGTCTCAATTGTAGCACTTTGTGCGAATATTATATTCTAATATAATAAGGTCTGGTTTATATTCTGAACACCTGACCCCGTGAAGCATGTCGTCTCGTGGGTATTGTTAGCATTATGTAGTAGGATGAAAGGGGAGGTGTCCATAAGCTAATTAATGTTGTGTTCCTATTCTTATATTCACATAGGGGTGAGTGGTCGTTTATATCGCTGACAATTATTCTCATTCTCACATCGGTGGTATGCGCGGGTTTTAATTTAAGGTGTTGTTGGGGACATTTTTTTAGTGGATTTCCATCTGTAAAGCTAGTCACATATTGTGTCTGTCTTGTCATCGTATTGGAACCATCAGTTTGTATGTCTTTCTTTATAAGTGGCATTATTCCATGACACTCAAAGCAAATTAATGTCAGATAACTTGCCAGGATTAATTTTAGGCAACGTAAAACAACCATTATCAATGCTAGCTTACTTGTTAGTAGTCATTCTTGATTATGACACATACTAAAAGTGACAGATTACCTGTTAGGATTAATACGAATCATCATGTAACATAATATCTCCAGAACGTGGTCGTCCTTATGAATTCTTTAACCAATACGAGATTCTGAGAGAGTTGACCAGCCGCAGCTAGAGACATGTTTAATCGACCTAATATATCACTGCACCATCGTCGTCTTGGGCGCCCTCTACATCTGTTTCAGTTAACTGTGCACTCAGCTATTAATCTTCCCATGCTGTTATGGCACTCGATATGAGTAAAAAAGTACATATATTTCTTGTTAAGGTGCAGTTAACAATCGAGCCCTTTTCGATATTTATTGATCTTTATCTGGGCCATCAAGATTCGATCCGATACCACCACAAGTCACCTTCAGCATTGAAGAGAGCTTCACGTGTGTGTCATGCAACATTATATATATATATATATATATATATATATATATATATATATATATATATATATATATATATATATATATATATATATATATATATATATATATATATAATGACAGGCAAGGGTTGCGCCATGACGTATGTAGGTGAGATGAGGTTCTCGGACCGAGTCTTCCAACACTTATAAATAAAAAAAAAAACATGTGGAATATAATGTGGATGCTGGTATCAATGCTACGTGTTTTCAGGACGCCCAGAACGTTGAGATTACGGAGAAACAGTCGTGTTTATTTGTGACCAAACCCGTCTGACGCGTGAGAACTCCTAAATACACCAATTTGGTATTCTTAAACATTACGTGGTCAATGAACTACTGTGTCATGGATGATGTGAACTACTGCGATATGGATGATGTGAACTATTATGTCATGGATGATGTGAACTACTGTGCAATGGGTGATGTGAACTAATATGTCATGGATGATGTGAACTACTGTGCTATGTATGATGTGAACTACTGTGCTATGGATGATGTGAACTACTATGTCATGGATGATGTGAATTACTGTGCTATGGATGATGTGAACTACTGTGCTAAGGTTGATGTGGACTACTGTGTCATAGTTGATGTGAACTACTATGACATGGATGATGTGAACTAATATGTCATGGATGATGTGAACTACTGTGTTATTGATGATGTTAACTACTGTGTCATGGATGATGGGAACTACTGTGTCATGGATGATGTGAACTACTGTGTCATGGATGATGTGAACTACTGTGTCATGGATGATGTGAACTACTGTGCCATGGATGATGTGAACTACTGTGTCATGGATGTTTGTCGAAATGTTCTTTGATTTCTCTATTTGTCTCGTGCCCAAGGTATGTATTTTTAAAAAAAAATATTCTTTTCGTGTTATTTTGACCTGTGACCTAGTCACAACACTTCGGGTTCATCTCCATATTGCAGTTAATTCTGCCACGTGAAGGTCTATAGCGGTGTTTCCCAACGTTGAGCGCTAGCCCCAACCATGAGCTATATGATTGTTGAGGTTACAATTCCAACATACATGTTTGGAGATTATTCCATTTTTATTACCAATATTTGTTTAATATGTTAAATAGGTGGTAGAGCAACAGAATTTAATTTTAAAAACTTTTTATTGTAAAAATAAGGTAGGAAAAAAAGAATCGGTCTTTATTGTCGTTCTTACTTGTCCATTTGCTGTTGTGTATGTTTATTCTGATAAAGTCATTTTGGTCGACACGTCGACGTCGTGTGTGTGTTATTATGAATATTTATAGCGGGTTAGCAACATTAATTTGAACATGTTCCTAGCTGTATCAAACAATGCCAGATAACATAGATAACCTCTAAGTCACGTGAGACGCACTAATAATCCGAGATAGAGATCCAAGACAGCATAGCAAAAACAGGGATGAGGTCAACTTGCTCAGGATCGGGAAGAATTCTACAGAACCGTAAGGAAGATTTTGTCGCATGATGATCAACACACACACACACACACATATATATATATATATATATATATATTATATATATATATATACTCTATTATGCTGCATGATAATATATATTGTTTATATACTATTAGAGAATAGATGGAAAAGCCATCATACATTTTCAGGATGTAACCAATCAATTGTTGATTAACGTCTACTTTGTGTCATATGTTGTCTTCCACAAACATGTATTGCCTATAGAGAATAATTGCAGATCAAACGGATATTCTTTCGATTACAGAAGAAACGTTTTATAAACACTGGATTCGATTACTGACTTCCTGGTGAGAATGTTTGTAACAGCTTATAACTGTGTGTTAAATACTCATTGGATGTTGTGTTGATTTCACACACATCCTACTTTAACATGAACCTTAATGTTGTGTCGTTCTAGAGTGTTTACCAGGAACTTACGGAGCGGGTTGTAAGCTGAACTGCTCAATAGGTTGCGCAGATACATGTAAACATAGAAGTGGTATATGCGCATGTAAGAAAAGATTCAAGGGAGCACTCTGTCAAGGTATGTCTGACATAAATGTGAAATATTTTACAATTGTATTCACTAATACGAGTGTAATGTTTCTAAGAAGTAACCGTTTGAATATCCACAGAACAACACTCACATACTATGATGTCTTCCTTGACGCGTGACAAGAATGGATAGTGTTTATTATGTTGTACTAATTTCTAGACTGATCACTACTACCACAATTTACTTCTTTGTCTTGACGTCCCTTGTAACTCTCGTACGTTAAACATAACTATACTTTATTTTGTACATTTAACATATATCCAAATTAACATTCGACACAGATATTGTTTTAATGGTAATGACTTCCGATAAAAGGCACGAGACGACGGTTGTGTTGATTCTGATTCGTCAGTGTAGTTCGGTGTTCAGATTCTTCATCTGGAATGTATGGACTGTACAATTAATGCATGTGAGATCGCAGCGTAGCGTTGTGATGTTTTCTCGAAACAACACTGCGACAAGATTTGAACCCTGCAGTGAGAACTACGAGTAAATGTGCTCGTAGTTAAATGAGTTTATATTTTTTACAAAGACAGCGCTAAACATCGAATAAGGAAACATTGCAATTATCATGTTACAATCAATATTTGGGGACTGAGAACTGAGATGTAAAAAAGAGAAATCATGGTCCTATGATTCGCCGACACACGTATTAAACACAACGGCTGCAAAAAATATATACCAAGATCGCACATTTATAATTAGCAACCCCCTTCTTGGAATATATTAAGAGACAATATATCAAATGTTTTGCACATATCAGCAGACTACCAATGAGCCAACATACCAAACAAGCTATGCTACACATATACTGTGATGACAGAAACAGAGGGCTGACAACGAAAACGATTGACCACTGAAATAAACGAGCCGACATATTCCACATTATGCTCATCACAAGGGTTTAGTGAATATCTATATATATATATATATATATATATATATATATATATATATATATATATATATATATATATATATATATATAATACAGTGTTGCCAACACGTTTTGCTAAATACGCGTTTGTAATATCTTATGCACGTTCTTTGGACACATACATTATTTAGTGATTCGATTCAGTAATTGCGAAAGAGTTTCATTGGTGTGTTCTCCGTTGAAAGAGACTGCTCTTACGAGCAGACATTCGTTGAGGCATGTCACCTCTGTATACTAACATAAACGTATAGGTAGTGTGCCTAGTGTCAGTATGTCCTATTAATAAAATACATGACTGCAGCAAGTACATAATTCATATGTGTGCTGTTGTCTCTCCCAACTCTCTGTCTCTCTGTGGCGTGTTAATGAAATAACAGCGTCATCACTGCCTCTTGGTTCGGTAGAAGATGTTCAGCCTATTTCACAGTCAAGTTTACAATTGCCCTGATACATCCTACAATATCTCTATGTAGCGAAACGTATATGTCTACTGAAGACACAATTCGTAAATTAAAGGTAAACATATGCCCCATGGCAGAAACACACCGTCGCGGATGAATGTAACCCTTTTTGGACTAATTCACATTATTTAATAGGTGGTCATGCCAATTCCCATTTTTGATATCTTTACATCCAATAACCCATGCGCCAGGTACCCATAAGCAGCCTTGTCGACCGAAAAGCAGTCCTGTCAGGGGAAAACTCGCAACACAGACAATGTTTTTTTGGTCCAGACGAGAATTGTAACCTGTAAGCTGTAATCAAGTGATAGTAAATAAGCTCACTACTAACACAATTAGTCATTGCTAAATCAAACACGATTTCTCTTAACGCACACTTTATCTGTGAATGTACATTGATATTAATACATAGGAGAAACGTGTGAGGTTACAATGGTTTGTTTATGCAACATTTACAATTGTACAATGATTATCACTGTACAACCAGTATCACTGTACAACCAGTATCACTGTACAACCATCAACACCGTAAAACCAGCATCACTGTACAAACATCATCACTGTACGCCTATCATCGTTATACAACCAGCATCACTGTAAAACCAGTGTCATTGCACAACCAGTATCATTGTACAACCATCATCAATGTACAACCATCATCAATGTACAGCCATCATCAATATACAACCATCATCATTGTACACCCATTATCACGGTACAGCCATCATCACGGTACACCCATCATCACTGTACATCCATCATCACTGTACAGCCATTATCACTTTACAACAATCATCAATGTGCAACCATCATCAATGTACAGCACAACCATCGTCAATGTACAACAATCATCAATGTACAATCGCCATCAATTTACCACCATCATCAATGTACAACCATCATCACTGTACAACCAACATTCATGTACAGCGAACACCATTGTGGAGTTACAATCATATTACAACCAACGTCAAGATACAACAAACATTCATGTACAACAACCATTCATGTACAACAAACATTTATGTACAGCGAACACCATTGTGGAGTTACAATCATATTACAACCAACGTCAAGATACAACATTATGATACATCACACACTCCTGCACAATCAACAATCATGCTACAGCCAACATCACTGTACAATATTTATTCCATATACAAGTTCTGTATTCCTGCCAGTCTTCGATTCACGCGTAGATAATTGTAATTCTTTAATCAGTTGTTGGTTTGTTTGAGATCACCATAGATAGCGAGCGTCCTCCTCTCCCCCATGGACATTCATATTTCTGTTATTGTCTGCTCAATCATGTCAACTATGTGATTAGTCTCTTCATTGTACTGCAGTGTACTCACGACTTACATCACACATGTTTTTTTTTTGTTGTTTAGTAATGGTTTCGCTTCATTTGGTAGATGTTCTCTCCTTTCAACCTATGATTGTTGTCCGTTTTGGTTTTATCAGGGCGCTGCAACACATCTAATGTTCCTCATCGTTTTATCTACTATATGGGCAGGCAGATACACAATAAGGGTCAACATCAAATTTGCTGTCTATGGTTTTTTTTACAGATTTAGGATAATTTTATTGTGCTGAATCAAAAAATCACATTGGTTGTGCTCAAACAGGTCAGGTTTTTTATCTAGCACCCTAAGGTTTTTTTGGTTTTTTTAATAGGAGAGTCATATTCCATGTCAAATCAATCAGTGAAACCACAATTTTTTTCCACACATTTGATCAAAAGTGTGGTTTTTTCATTTTTTAAATGATAAATGATATAGAACAAAAGTATTTTATTGTCATATGTATGGACATTTTTACGCCATTTGTTGCAAAATTTCTTAACCTAATTTGGAATATACAAATTATGATTTCACATGTTTAAACTTACTAGTATTGCTAATTAATGTGTTGGTAATTTTTTTAAAGTTTCAAGTGATTCAAATGTCTTCAACTAGAAGATCTTGCAGAAATACACGCATCACTTTTTATCGCAACAATAATCACGATTTCCTACATATTTTCTTTGGAGACAAGGACTTGGTGTACTGCACATATATTGTTTACCTTATGCAGGAACTTGGAGTGCAACATTATGAACCCAAAGATTAGAGACTGTTTATTGACAGCTGCAAGAGATCACTAAAATGTATCTCTGCTCCACAATGGCAATCGGTTTGCCCTTGCTCACTGGAGTACACTGTAGGAGATGTATGAAGCGGTAACGTGTGTGCTGGAAAATGTTTCTTATTATCAGCACGAGTGGTATATTTGTGTTGACTTGAGGATTGTGAATTTCCTATTGGGACAGCAGACTGGCTTTACAAAGTACCCCTGCTTTCTGTGCATATGGAATAGTAGGGACACGTCTCAGCATTATACCAAGAAGGACTGGCCTACACGAGAAGAATTGGTGCCAGGTAGATCAAACAACATTGTCAACAATCCTCTGGTAGACAGAAACGAGATAATATTCCCACCGCTGCATAAACACCTTGACTTGATTAAACAGTTCATCAAAGCCCTGGACAAGGATGGTCGTTGCTTCATTTACTTGTGCCGAACATTTTCAGGATTAACCATATAGAGGTTGAACGTTGGCATTTTTGACGTTCCTCACGTTCATAAACTCATCAGAGAACCTGAGTTTGAAAGATCAATGAACAAATTGGAATTGGAAGCATGTAAGACCTTTGGTCTAGTTGTGAAGAGTCTTTTGGGCAACACCAAAGCCAGTAACTATGAAGAAGGTGTCAACAATATGCTGACTGCTGTCAAAAACCTTGCATGCAACATGGGTATACGCATTTTCAAATATGGATCGGTTTCCCGAGAATCTTGGATAAATGAGTGACGAGAAGGGAGAGAGGTTCCATCAGGCCATAAAAGAGATGGAGACCAGGTATCCAGCACATTTGGATGCAGTAATGATGGTTGAGTACCACTGGACTCTGAAGAGAGACAATCCTGCTGCTGAGGACTCGAGAAAGTGGAGGGAATTGAATCTTATGTCTTGAATTTTGCTTAGTGATGACATAATTTACATGTCGTTACATTTTTAAATAGCTTCTCTTCATTTATATAATTCCAGGTTTGTAACATTTAATAAATACATTCTGTTAAATAGTTATAATGGGAGAAATATAACACATAAATAAACTACTAATATCACCAACATTTAGTTATGAATAGAAGGCTATAGTCAAGAATATAATTATTGTAATCAATTAAGAAAACAAAAACCAGACCTGATGGAGAAAAATGGATGTAATTTTTAGCTTCAGTGGTACAAAATGCTCCTTATTCAGTTAAACATGTATAGACAACTTTCAACTTCATTTTTTGATTGTTTGTAAACTAGAGTAATTTACACCTGCGCAGGCTGAAAATGTTTGTCTTCACAATCACTAAATGGTGATGGCATGCTTTTGTAATGACGTTTATCAATGGGAAAGTAATTATCCATTCAGTAAAAACTATAATAACACGATCATAACACTATCCATAATATATATTTGTTTGACAGATTTACGACAACATCCCCTAACTTTAACACCCAGCTTCCCATGTTTGTTACCTGGAATGTGGACTATATTTCAGGTTACCTGGTATGTGGACTATATTTCAGGTTAGCTGGTATGTGGACTATATTTCAGGTTACCTGGTATGCGGACTATATTTCAGGTTACTTGGTATGTGGACTATATTTCTGGTCACCTGGTATGTGGACTATATTTCAGATTGCCTGATATGTGGACTATATTTCAGGTTACCTGGTATGTGGACTATATTTCAGATTAGCTGGTACGTGGACTATATTTCAGATTACCTGGTATGTGGACTATATATCAGGTTACCTGGTATGTGGACTATATTTCAGGTTACCTGGTATGTTGACTACATTTCAGGTTACGTGGTATGTTGCCTATATTTCAGGTTACCTGGTATGTGGACTATATTTCAGGTTAGCTGGTATGTGGACTATATTTCAGGTTACCTGGTATGCGGACTATATTTCAGGTTACTTGGTATGTGGACTATATTTCTGGTCACCTGGTATGCGGACTATATTTCAGGTTACTTGGTATGTGGACTATATTTCTGGTTACCTGGTATGTGGACTATATTTCAGATTACCTGATATGTGGACTATATTTCAGGTTACCTGGTATGTGGACTATATTTCAGATTAGCTGGTACGTGGACTATATTTAAGATTACCTGGTATGTGGACTATATATCAGGTTACCTGGTATGTGGACTATATATCAGATTACCTGGTATGTCGACTATATATCAGGTTACCTGGTATGTGGACTATATTTCAGGTTATCGTATTAAAGACAATCCTGGACAACTGGCGTCTATCCATCACCAGCATCGAGTGCCGTCTCCGCAACGAAGGTTGGCTGCAACGGATCTCCAACATCCCCTGTCTCTTGTCTTGTTGGAGAACTCTGCTAGACTGTAACCTGTCCATCTTGTGATGTTACTCCCCCACTTGTATCTCTGACATTTTCTTGCTCGCTTCCTTTTGACTTTACCCTGAAGTATGGTATTCAATAAGGTGCACTGTCCTTTAATGTGTCCAGAATATGTTATTTGCCCTATCTTTATTTCTCTTGGTTGAAAGTAAACAAGAACTACACGACTGATAGATCTAGTCAATACATCATTTAATGAACATGAACTGGATATAAATATCCAAAAAACAAAAACCATGATAATCAGCAACGACACAGACGAATAGGAGCTAAACATAAACATACATGGAGAGAAACTACTACAAGTAAACCATTATCAATATCTTGGACACATTGTCACAAATGATCAGGTGTGACACAGGTTGAAAAGAGAATAGTAATTATTAAAAGTACTTTCAATGACATGAAGAAAATCTGAATATCTAAACAAATTACAAACAGGTTAAAAATGAGAATTATAAAATGCTACATCTATTATATATTAATGTATCGATCAGAAACATGGATACTAAATAAACAATTAGAAGACAGAATTGATGCCTTTGAGATGTGTGTATATAGAAGAATAGGGAGAACATCATGGAAAGAGAAGAAAACAAATAAAGAGGTACTAAAAACACTTAATATGAAGAAAGAACTACTAAGAGAAATAACAATCAGGCAAATAAAATATTTTGGATACATTAAAAGACATGACACCTTATTGAAGACCATACTTTAGGGTAAAGTCAAAGAGAAACGTGCAAGAAGTAGGCAAAGATGCAAGTGGGAGAGTAAGATAACACAATGGACAGGTTACATTATAGCAGAGTGCAACACAAATACAAGAGACAGGGGATGTTTTAAACATGATGAATAATAAGTCCATGAACACATGATACAGTAGGACGTTATGGTGTGAGATTAGAGAGCAGCATATCTAGAACTTATTTGTTCCAACACTGGCAATGAGTGTGCATGTTTTCTCACGTGAACGTCCACATATAACCATGTACATCAAAGTATTTGTTAGTTTTCATGATAGTAAATGTCATTTTAGTTTTACGTGGACATGCTTGACTTTCTATTCCCGCTAGATTGTCAACCTGGCTTGTTCGGATCTAACTGTCAATACAACTGTTCTCCTGGTTGTGATGGCGAATGTATCATAACAAATGGACATTGTGTCTGTAAGGAGAAGTACACAGGATTACTTTGTACAGGTTTACAACGTATTGTATCATGTAATCGTTCATCAATCATATAATATCATTACACACTGACATGTAACCGCATCACACATCTTTATGTACGTACATATACATATATATATAAAACTATACGGCATATACCTTCTTCTAATGCAGCCAATACTTAACCAGTACGATCACTAACAACACTGATGTAATTTTTTTGTAGTGAGAAAAACACATGTCTAAGGCATCACAGTTGTAAATAGTTGTATGCCTTTGTGTGCGGGTTTGTTTACGTTTTTTTCTATTGCTATTCCTCTCTTGAGAAAAGCCGTGTTGGACCGTAACGTAGAAAAGAAATTGCACTTGTTCTTTTGTTGTATAGCTAGTTATTTATTTGTAACATTGATAGTTATGATTTTATAGTAACCGTTATAGTTTACCAATTATTCGTTCGGTTACTGCGGCACCCGTCATTTTGTCGGACAACCCCTGGAATTTTAGTTGTTTATACAGAACTTTGAAGTTGACATTTCACTCAATTATAGATACACGATCATGGGTTGGCTTTCACTCTTTCTATCACATTGATTGATATATATGTATATAATGAAATATATCATATATTCTTCTTCTTCTTCTTCTGCGTTCAGCATCTGTGGTCATGATATACCGTCAGGCCTGTCGTCAATACGAAGTCCACTGTCTTCTCCAGGTCAGAGCGGCTGCCCCATAGCTTTTACCTCAAGTCTGTATCCTCTGTCCAGTTCTGCTGTCTCTGTTCTTTTTATGTTCTGCAGTCCTGAAGTATGTGTTCCGGAGTCTGGGTTCCGGATCCACATGGACATTCATCTGTGTATGAGATCCTTAATCGATAAAGGTGACCTAACAGCCTCCAGTGGCATGTTCTAAGGCGAAATATTGTGGTCTGCTGATATTATTGGAGGAGATGTATTGCATCATGTTCTTATTCCCCTTTCATTTCTTTCTTTCACTTTGCTGTGTATGTGTTGCGGATTATTGTTTTTACTTCTCCGTAAGACAGTGAGTGTCTGTGTTGCTCCATTCCGCGTCCTGCCTTTGACAGAGCATCCGCTTTCTCATTTCCCATGATTCCACAGTGTGATGGTATCCACTGAAGGGCAATAACTGTTGATTGGTCTTAGCTCATGTGTAATGTTGTGCAGAAGGCTTTCGTTTCTTTTGCTCTGGATTTATTCCAGTAGGGATCTGCAATCTGTGAATATGGCTATCTTCTTTGGTCTTGGCAGTCCTGGTTTGGTGAAGGCTTTCAGTGCTTTATGGAGTGCAACTGCTTCTGCTCTAAAATTAGAGGAGTATTTTCCGGTTGGAATCGCTTTTGATATTGTCTTCCCATCTTTGAGTCTTTTAAAAATTCCACCTCCTCCATTCCTTACTGCTCCTACTGCCGATCCATCTGTGTAGACATGTGTCCATTCCTGGGATTGTATTTTATTTCTATCATTTCCAGTGTCAATGCTTTTAGTTGAGGTGGAGTTTGGTATTCTTTATTCATTATTCCAGGAACCCGTGTTATTATGGAGACGTTAAGGAGACTATTGCCTGGCTCTTCAAAGTCCGTTAGTGTTTCAATTTCATTTGGGAGGTTTGTGAGGATTTCTTTATGCTGTTCATGGATATCTTTGGAGATGTGACAGAAGCTGGTTCTCTTCAACCTGCTTGTGGTTGATCTATAAATTTGCGCATACATCGGATGGTTCGGCATGCGCTTAATTTGTTTCCCTTTGAACAAGCACTCTGTCTTCTCTTCTGTCATCCAGTGGGCGGATGTTTACATGTTTACTAACGTCAGTATACCCACTTTGACTCTTTTGAATCGATCTTGGCGGAAGGACTCATAACCTCGAACAAAGAATCTATGTGTGTCCTTTAGGTGCGTCTCTTGTATGCACATTATGTCAATCTGGTTTTTCCTCAGGAATTCATGTAGCTCAGGCTTTTTCTTTTGCACTCCTTCCGCATTCTACTGAGAAACTCTGAGGAATTTGGTTTGGTCAGTAGCGCTACTCTGCTTTCCCTGACCTTCAGGTTAGCAGATCACCGGTCGCTTGGGTGGGCCCTTTCGTGGCAAGGAGCCCGGCTCCGCACCTCCCCGATGTTCATTGATAGGAGCGACGCCATATTGACAGGGTTTATTGTCGCATGACCACATTTCTGTAAAAACGTGTGTCTCTAATTTATCCCAGTATCTGCGCCATCGCTGGCTAACACACTCCGTCTTCGGCAGGCTGGGTTGCGATTTTTATGTCTGCATTGTCTCCCATAGCCTTTCCTTTTCACGATGGTAATTGCAAGGCAGCAATTTCTAAAAAACTCCTCCCTCCCCTAGCACGCTCCTGACTTGGAGTTAATAACTCCATGCCAGCGGCATGATCTTATAGCGGCTCATACTTGCTTAAAGCTGCCCATCACTGGACATATGGGGTATTTCAGTGGGGATATTAGCACCGACTGATATCCCGCCCCGTCCTGGTAGGCAGCAACACCGGTTTGGTCCGCGGCTGCTTAAATGCAGCAAGCACTCCATATTTTGACATATTTGGAGTGCCTCTACCATCCGCTACCCCCCCCCCCCCCGCCCAGGATCCTATATTCAAGCAGCACAATGTGTTTCAAGCGTTTGTACTAATAGTATAATGCACACGACTAAAGTTGAATTAAGATCGAATAGAAGTAACGGAAAAGTTTGCTAAAAATATATGAATGATCAATGTTTCCAGTTCATGCTGACATACAATAATTGGGATGTAAAAAACAATTATCATGTGTGTTTCGTCTCAGTGTTGCCAATTCGTTGCATCACCAAAAAATTGTATTAAACACAGCATAGAAAACGACCACAACAGTCGAATATACGTCGGTAGTGAAATATCACATTATGTGTGCCCATGTCTACGATTATACAACACGAAGGATCGTTAAGACTGTTTTCTTGAACGAATAAAGTGTTATAGTTAAATGTATGCCATATTTACAAATCGGTGTTCAATACTATTGCGTAGTCACCAGGAATACAGCACACATTATGATGAAAAACGATGTCAGACAATGTGCTATTATATTGCGTAAATTGACGCAGGTAACATTAGATAATGGGGTTAGAATGAACGCTGAAGTTTATTCTTGTGAATATTCATGTTCTACGTGTAACCAATATGGACTAATACCCGAGGTGAAACACTAATTTTCTTGTGTGCGTAGGGACATGTTGTCAATGTACAAACAATCGAGTTGCAACACTGATACAACTTGTATTTCTACTGTATGCCCGGTGTATGTCAAACGTATCGCATTGCGTGTACCAGTAAATAGCCATATATGTATATACATATATGCACACATCCATTTATGTCATAGTTTCCATTGTAATTGACATTTCTTTAGTGTGAATTAACACATAAGTATGTGTTTTTCTACTATGTGTCCATCTACAAAACGGTGTCATCTCTGTATCTATGTTACCAGTTATTCACAGAACGGTGTCATCTCAGTAACTATGTGACCAGTCATTTATAGTACGGTACCATCACTGTAACTATGTGACCACTCATGTACATAAAGGTGTCATCTCTGTTACTATGTGACGTCATTTACAGAACGTGTCATCTCTCTAACTATGTGACTAGTCATTTACAGAACGGTGTCATCTATCTAACTATGTAACTAGTCATTTACATAACGGTGTCATCTCTCTAACTGTGTGACTAGTCATTTACATAACGGTGTCATCAATGTAATAATGTGACCAGTCATTTACAGAACGGTGTCGTCTCTGTAACTATTTGACCAGTAATTTACAGAACGGTGTCATCACTGTAAATATGTGACCAGTTATTTACAGAACGGCGTCATCTCTGTAACTATGTGACCAGTCTTTTTACAGAACGGTGTCTTCTCTGTAACTATGTGCCTAGTCATTTACAAAACGGCGTCTTCTCTGCAACTATGTGCCCAGTCATTTAAGAATGGTGTCACCTCTGTAACTATGTGCCCAGGCATTTACATAACAGTGCCATCTATGTAGCCATGTACTCATAACCACTATGTACAAGATTCCCTACAAATGTTCGTGTCATATTAAAAAATGAACTCCCGTGGAAGACGAATGTTTCGGACCATTTGAACACATACAACGTTGTCACATTCTATGTTCATTTTATGTATTACATCCTGTAGAAACTATAGTATTACCAGTGTTCTGCTACAAGAGAGATGTATTATGCCCTATGTCTCGCTACAAGAGAGGTATAGTATGACTGTTGTCCAGCTACAAGAGAGATGTAATATGTCATATGTCCCGCTACAAGAGAGATGTAAAATGGCATATGCCTCGTTACATGAGAGATGCAATACGGCCTATCTCTCGCTTCAAGAGAGATGTAACATGGCCTATGTCTCGCTACAAGAGAGATGTAATATGGCATATGTCTCGCTGCGAGAGATCTAGTATGGCCATTGGTATGCTACAAGATAGATCTAGATGTTATTATATAAACTGATTATATACAGAGCTTGGGACTTTACAGTTCAGTGCGCAGGTAAAACGATCAAGGAGGAAAATGGTGCCGTTGAGGTCACTACGATACGTATGACCATGGAGACTATGGCGGTGACCAAGGCATTTGAGTGGCTACGCACATAGAAGGTAACATAGGTCTGCATTTTGAGTGACTCTATGAGTATGATTAAGAAGGTACAAGTGGGTCTCGTTCGCGAACAGTGGATTGATGGCTTGAGAAAGGCGAGCTTGAAAGTGGTTGCCTTTATTTTCGTGCCGGGACATGTGGGCGTTCGAGGCAATGAAAGAGCGGACCAACTGGCATCGTGCGCGATTGTGGCACATGGCGAAGGGGCAATGGATCGCGCTGACGTTTTGAACTCCTTAAGAGATATAACACGCGAGAGTGAGACTAATGTGGATGATGATTCTTTTTCAATGGCTAGGATAAAAGATCAGGGATTGAAATGCGGTGTTGCTATAGGTGAAGATTTTGGAGGGCGCAGAAGAATGATGGTCAACCAGCATAGGACCGGTACTGTCAGCACAAGTGTGATGGCGGATACACTCAAGGAGAGATCGGAGCAACTATGGATGTGTCCAGTTTCCAGTGATGATGATCCGACGACTAACTAACTAACTAACTAACTATAGATCTTGTATGAGCATTGTCCTGCTACACGAGGGATTCCGAGTGAGTTTGAGAATTGACACTAATGGAGATCAAAATATATTGAATGCCATAATGCAATCAAAATCCTTCGCTTGCTATTGTTCTCTGTATTTCCCTAAAATATTTTTTTCTTTTAATCTACAATGTCTGTATCTGTTTGCTAAATACATTGTGTACGCGATACACTCGAGCTGCTCATCTAATTCTATGTTTATGTAATTCAATCATTGAAGAATTGATGTCATTAAGTTCAATCATTGAAGAATATATGACAGTAAGTTCAATCATTGAAGAATTTATGACAGTATTTCAATCATTGGAGAATATATGACAGTAAGTTCAATGATTGGATAATATATGACAGTAAGTTCAATGATTGAAGAATTTATGACAGCAAGTTCAATCATTGAAGAATTTATGACAGCAAGTTCAATCATTGAAGAATATATGACAGTAAGTTAGAATAACCTGTGTTCTACCGCATAAACTCTTCATTGAAAATAATAAACCTGGTTTATATATATTTGCTTCCCTTGCATATGTTTTATGTATCTGCGTGGATACCGTTGTCAGGGTCTCACAAAACATACAGATACAGAATGAAATAGATTCACATTATATTAATTACTATTTTGTTTTATTTGCACATCTTGGAATATATTATCCAGTTGTGATGTTTTATGTAGTGTCATTATTTATATCAGCTGGAGATAAAAATAAATCCTCTGCATCTCTGGCTACCCTCAAGTAAGGTACTCAGTAAGTTGTCATGTCTTTTAATGTGCCCACATTATTTTATTTGCTTGATCTTTATATCTCTTAGTAGTTCCTTCTTCATATTAAGTGTGTTAGTAACTCTTTAATTGTTTTCTTATGTTTTCATGATGTTCTCCCTATTCTTCTATATACCCACATCTCAAAGGCATCAATTTTGTCTTCTAATTGTTTATTTAGTGTCCATGTTTCTGAGCCATACATTAATATGGAAAAGATGTAGCATTCTATAATTCTCATTTTTAACGTGTTTGTAATTTGTTTAGATATTAATACTTTCCTCATGTCTTTGAAGGCACTTTTAGCCATTCCTAGTCTCCTTTTAAAGCTGCAGGCTCTGACAACATAACATCAGACATAATACAAACTCTAAATGAATTTGGTGTAGATACTATCACAGAAATTTGCAATGACATATACGAAACAGGCCATATACCTAAAGACCTAACATCATCAATATTCATACCACTGCCTAAGATGCCCAGGGCTGTGGACTGTACAGAATACAGAACAATAAGTCTAATTAGCCATCTAACTAAAATACTTCTCAAGATAATACATGAAAGAATTAAGAACAAGATAGACATGGAGGTCGGTGAAGAACAATTTGGTTTTAGGAAAAACAAAGGAACCAGAGAAGCTATACTGAGTATCCGGCTATTGATAGATACATATATAGAAGTCCAAAAAAGTAACTATATTTGCTTCATAGACTACAGCAAGGCCTTTGACAGAGTCCAACATGAAAAAATAATCAAATGTCTTCTAGAAATAGACATAGATGGAAAATACACCAGACTGATTAGACAACAGACCAGTATTTCTGGAAATCCACAATGAATTTACCAAGGACAGCAGCACGCTCACTAGGTGGAATTATAAACGGGCAGACTGGAAAATGTACCAGCATTTAACCAGTGTTCTAGCTAAGGACATGAACTTGGACAAAGACATCAATAGAACAGTGAGTGAGTTTAATAGATGTATACTACATGCTGCTAGTAAAACCATACCCAGGGGAGCACGCAAAAACTACAAACCCTACTGGAATGATGAACTGGAAAAGCTGCAAAATGAGATGGAAACATCTAGACAGCAGGCTGAGAACAGACCTAGCCAAGAACATCACAACAAATATCAGCAAACAAAGGCTAAATTTCAAAGAGCCAAGTTACAAGCCAGACGGAGCAGCTGGAAAGAAAAAACAGAGTCGCTGAACCTAGAAAGAGATACTAGGAAATTATGGAAACTTGTAAAACAACTAAATGATGAAGGTACAGGGAGAAATACCAGGATCACACTTTATAAAGATAGAGACATTTTAACAGGTAAACATGCAGCTGATTACTTTGCAGATTCCTTTGCAGAAGACAATAATGTCAAAGTCAGCCCAGACAAACAACAGGAGGTTCAAGAGAACCAGCAAAACATTGGACAAGGTGAACCTATACCTGAAGTCATGGAGGCACCAATCACAATGAGAGAACTGGAGCATGCAATATCCAAATTGAAAATGAAAAAGTCCCCTGGAGCTGATGGAGTATCCAATGAAATGATTAGAAACCTGGGAATTGCAGCAAGAGCAAAGCTACTGCAGATCTTTAACACAAGCTGGTCCACAGGTAATGTACCACAGGCGTGGAGAGAAGCAATAATGATACCACTCCTCAAATCAGGAAAAGATGGCAACATAGTCTCCAACTACAGGCCCATCAGACTCACAAGCTGTCTATGTAAAACAATGGAACGCATTATCAATCTTAGGATGCAGTGGTACCTTGAAAGTGAAAACCTTCTGGTATCACAGCAAGCAGGTTTCAGACAGTGCTACTCTACTGAAGATCAGGCAACCTACCTCTCCCAAGAGATTGAGGATGCCTTCCAAGAAAAGAAACTGGTACTAGCAGCATGGATAGACCTCAGGAAAGCATTTGATAAGGTCTGGAAAGAAGGGCTCCTAAAGAAATTGCGAAATTGCAGGGTTAGCTCAAGAATGTACAAATGGGTAAAAGGATACCTGCATAATAGAAGAGCCAGGGTACAATTAGATGGTCGCAAGAGCAAGAAAGTTCTACTGCGTCATGGAGTCCCCCAGGGAGGAGTCCTGTCACCCACACTTTTCTTGGTTTACATCAATGACCTAGTTGCTGAACTACCACACGGGATCAAAGTGGCAATGTATGCTGACGACCTGGTGATCTGGTGCACGGAAGAACATGCAACAGTGGCCACTAAACAAATACAAAGAGCTATCGATGACCTAACATTATGGGCAAATAGATGGTGCGTCATCATTAACACAGATAAGTGCAGCACTACACTCTTTACCCTCTCACCAAAACAAAAAGCTGGTCATATCAAGATAGATGGAGAGCTCTTGAAAGAAGACAAACAACCCACATACCTCGGAGTTACTTTTGATGATAAGATGACATGGAAGCAGCACATAAACAAAGCAACAACAAAAGCCAGAAGGAAGTTAGCTATCCTGAGAAAACTAAGTGGAACCACATGGGGAGCCAGTGGGAATATACTCAGTAAAGTTTACCAGCAAGGCATAAGACCACACCTGGAATATGGTTCAGCTGCGTGGTGTCCTGCATCAAACACCACATTACAAGATCTAGATAAAGTGCAAAACCAGGCACTTAGAATAATGTTGGGAGCAATGAAATCAACACCCATAGCAGAGATGCAGAAAATGGGAAGAATGCAAACACTTGGCGAACGAAGAGACACAAAAGTACTAATTCAAGCAGAAAAGTTTCAGCGTATGCCAAGTCATCCAATGAAGGAAAGATTCCAAAATCTAGCAATGGGGCGACTGAAAAGGAGCAGCTTTATCCATCAAGCTAAACGACTCCGTAGACAACTTACAGACCTACCTGAAGTTGACAGCCCCTTAAGGTCTGTACCAGAACAAACCCCGTGGAGTGAAAGCCATGGAATGCCAATATACATTCAGACCCATGTGAAAGGAATACTAAGCGAGGACGAACAGAACAGTGTGCAGCGAATGACAGTCACCCTCAGTTTCCTGGATGAGGAATATCCACAAGAT
Source organism: Meghimatium bilineatum (assembly GCA_034231615.1). Lineage (NCBI taxonomy): Eukaryota > Metazoa > Mollusca > Gastropoda > Stylommatophora > Philomycidae > Meghimatium > Meghimatium bilineatum. The sequence goes on along the minus strand of CM067305.1, from coordinate 64,700,585 downwards.
ATATGGGTCAGAGTGTACACAGATGGGTCAGCACAGAATGCTATGAGGAATGGAGGTGCATGTGTATATATAGAATATCCACACAAGCCTAGAGATACAATCAGAACACCAACAGGAAAATTCTGCAATAATTATGATGCAGAAATCCAGGCAATTATTGTGGCAGCTAAAAAACTGCTGAACTCCAACTCTGGCCTACAGCCTGTGGTATTCCTGACAGATGCAAGGTCAGTGCTTCAAGCTCTCCAGTCTGGAAAACTAACAGACTTAAAAAAACTACTTAGCGAATTGTCTTACCAGTATAGGATAACCATGCAGTGGATACCCTCTCACTGTGGAATACCAGGAAATGAAAAAGCAGACCAACTGGCTAAAGAAGGTGCTGCCGAAGACCAACCAGATATACCAATCACCTACCATCAGAAAAAACAGATGATCAAGTCAATAAGAAAGCCACAAACACCAACACAAGATGGCTATCACATTATGAACAGACCAGAACAAGTTATAATTCTACGTCTCAGAACAGGACACAACCGTCTCCGCAGTCACATGTATACAAAGTTCAAGATTGGCAACACGGCCATGTGTACATGTGGACAGGCAGCACAGAATGCCAAACATATACTTCAAGAGTGTTCTGAGCATGAAACGCTGAGGCAGACATATTGGCCAGAGGAAACAACACTGGAATCAAAGCTCTATGGGACACTGTATGAACTACAAAAGACAGTGAGTTTTATTAAGGAGACAAAATTACAGATATAGACATGTTTCAAGTGAACGAAAGAAGAAGAAGAAGAAATCACCAAGCCTATTTAATATATATACAGAAAATAACTTTAAAAGTATTGAAGAAATGCCAGGAGTCAAGATTAATGGAAAAATAATAAACAACCTTAGATACGCAGATGACACTGTTTTCTTAGCAGAATGTGAGCATGAACTACAAAGACTAATAGATCAAGTCGATAAATCAAGTAATGAATATGGACTGGATATAAATATCCAAAAAACAAAATCCATGATACTCAGCAAAGGCACAGAAGAACAGGAGCTAAACATAAACATACATGCAGAAGTAAAACAGTATCAACAAGTAAAACAGTATCAATAGCTTGGACACATTGTCACAAATGATGGCAGATGTGAAACAGAAGTTAAAAGGAGAATAGGAATGGCTAAAAGTACCTTCAATGACATGAGGAAAGTATTAATATCTAAACAAATTACAAACAAGTTAAAAAATGAGAATTATAAAATGCTACATCTATTACATATTAATGTATGGCTCAGAAACATGGACACTAAATAAACAATTAGAAGACAAAATTGATGCCTTTGAGATGTGGGTATATAGAAGAATAGGGAGAACATCATGGAAAGAGAAGAAAACAAATAAAGAGGTGATAAAGACACTTAATATAAAGAAAGAACTACTAAGAGAAATAAAGATCAGGCAAATAAAATACTTTGGACACATTAAAAGACATGACACCCTACTGAAGACCTTACTTGAAGGTAAAGTCAAAGGGAAGCGAGCAAGAGGTAGGCAGAGATACAAGTGGGAGAGTAACATTACACGATGGACAGGTTACAGTCTAGCAGAGTGCACAACCAAGACAAGAGACATGAGATGTTGGATATACGTTGCAGCCAACCTTCGTTGCGGAGACGGTACTTGATGATGATGATTCTCCTTTTAACTTCTGTTTCACATCTGCCATCATTTGTGACAATGTGTCCAAGATATTGATACTGTTGTACTTGTTGTTTCTCTGCATGCATGTTTATGTTTAGCTCCTGTTCTTCTGTGTCTTTGCTGATTATCATGGTTTTTGTTTTTTTGGATATTTATATCCAGTCCATATTCCTTACTTGATTTATTGACTTGATCTATTAGTCTTTGTAGTTCATGCTCACATTCTGCTAAGAAAACAGTGTCATCTGCGTATCTAAGGTTGTTTATTATTTTTCCATTAATCTTGAGTCCTGATATTTCTTCTATACTTTTAAAGTTATTTTATGTGTAGATATTAAATAGGCTTGGTGATAAAATGCATCCTTGTCTTACCCCTCTTCTTATTTGTATGCATGGTGAGTAGCTATTTTGACACCTTATATATGCAGTTTGTTCCCAATATATATTTCTAACCAGTCTGGTGTATTTTCCATCTATGCATATTTCATGGAGACATGTGATTAATGTTTCATGTTGGATTCTGTCTTAGGTCTTACTATATGGTCTTAGTCTATGAAGCAAATATAGATACTTTATACGGCTTCTATATATTTATTTATCACTAGTAGGATATTCAGTATATCTTCACTGGTTCCTTTGTTTTTCCTAAAACCAAATTGTTCTTCACCGAGCGGTGTGTCTACCTTGTTCTTAATTATTTCATGTGTTATCTTGAGAAGTATTTTATCTAGATGGCTCATTAGACTTATTCTTCTATATTCTGTACAGTCTACAGCCCTGGACTTCTTAGGTAGTGGTATGAATATTGATGATGTTAGGTCTTTAGGTATATGGCCTTTTTCGTATATGTCATTGCAAATTTATGTGATAGTATCTACACCATACTCATTTAGAGTATTTTATTATGTCTGCTGTTATGTTGTCGGAGCCTGCAGTCTTTCCACATTTTATTGAATGTATTACATGTTCTACTTCTGATTTCAGTATTTCTGGTACATCATTGTTGTGTATTGTTGGTTTTTTATGTCGTTGGTCGTCAAACAGTTCTGTCACATAATCTGCCCATCTTGTAAGTACTTATTTTTTATCAAATATTACTTTTCCATTTTTATCTTTAATGTATTTTTCCCATTTATATGATTTTTTTCTTATTTCTGATCAGTCTTCTTATCTCCTTATGCATTAATGTTATCTTCTGTTGTATGGACATCTCGTCTTTTTCAACTGCATTTTGTTTCTAGCCATTGTTTTTTTCGTTGTTCTGCACATGTTACGTATCTCCTTGTCTATAATTGAGTATTTTTAGCTTTCTTTCATTCTGACAGTTTCTATAATATTTCATCTGTCATCCATGTTTGTTCTTGGTTTTTCTTATTGGTAAATTTGTTATTTGAATAGTTTTCCTTAGACTGTTCCATTTATTGTCAATTTTCTCTTCTGAATTTTCCCTAACCTAGGGTTAGGGTTAGGGTTAGGGTTAGGGTTACGGTTAGGGTTAGGGTTAGGGTTAGGGTATTGTTCCATGCATTCTATCATTATATGTCCATATATGTTCCTTATATCTACAAGCTATTTTTGTTGTATGTCTGGTTATTTTAGTGCTGACGCGTCTATCTGTGGTTCTGGGACACTTCTATGTACTATATTTTAAGTTTGACATGTATATTGCACAGCAATGGATTATCGTCATAGTTGATATCTGCACCTGTGTATATTTTGGTGTTTTTGAAACTATTTCTAAATCTATTGTTGATCATAATGTAATATTTTTGGGTTCCTCTTTCTGTCTTCAGGACTTTTCCATGTATATAATCTTCTATTTTTATGTTCAACGAATGTATTACATATGATCATGTTGTTCTCCTCAAAGAGAACATCTTCAATAAGTCTTTCTCCTCTGTCATTTATTTTCCTTAGTCGGAATTCCTACATATCAAGAAAACAGAAGTAATGGTTATTTCAAAGAAAGAAAATAACACAGCTTGCAAGATCATAATGAATGATATAGTATTAAAACATGTCCACTAATTCAAATATCTAGGTACAATTATTACAGCAGATGGAAGAAGTTCAACAGAAATAAGATGCAGAATAGGACAGGTAAAATTATCATTCAGAAAAATGAAAAATTTACTGTGTAATATGACCTTGTCATTAGAGGTGAAAAAGAGAGTTCTTCAGTGCTATATAACCCCTATACTAACATATGGGTGCGAGTCTTGGACAATAAACACACTGGAAAGTGGGAGATTGGAGGCAACAGAGATGTGGTTCTACAGAAGAATGCTGAGAATACCATGGACTGCCAGAAAAACTAATGTAGAGGTGTTAAAAGAGTTAAATGCGAAACGGACCTTAATCAACAATATTAGAAAAAGGCAATCTTCTTTTTGGCCACTTCATGAGACAGGCAAGTTTAGAGAACATAATCACAACAGGCAAGATTGAAGGCACCAGAGACAGAGGGCGACAACGTGAGAAAATATTAGACAGTTTGACAACCTGGCACTGCAAAGAAACAACAAAGACTTTGACACATAATACTGTGGACAGAGAGCTCTGGAGAGCCATGACCGCCTACGTCACCCGGCATAGCATCTGATGATGATCAGTCGGAATTGCCGTACACTGTTTTTATGTCTTCCTTTCCCTATATTTGCATTTATGTCTCCCATGATTATTAAAATGTCTGTTCATTTTACTGGTTTGAGTAGTTGTTGTAGATCTTCGTAGTACTGTTCTATTTCTTATTGAGTGTAATCTGTAGTTGGTGTATATGTTTGTATGATGGCTAGATCAAACGGTGTTGATCTGATCTTTAGCATCATCATTCTGTCGTTATATGTCCAGTACCCGCTGTTATATTTTGTTGTATTTCTTTCCTGATCAGTATTCATGCCCCTCGTTCATGATAATCTCCTCCTGAATGATCTGAAATTTTCTTTTCTTGTGTACCCATCACTTTCCATCTTGTCTCTGCTATTCCTAGAATATCTACATCTAATGCTTCTGCCACCAATTTTAAGTTTTCTAGCTTTCCTTACTGGTGTATTGTTCTAACATTCCATGTTCCTATTCTAATATGTTGTTTCCTAAACCTTAGATGTTGTTGATCCGTTGTTTCGCTTTCGGGTGTACGTGGTAAGGTCCCAGTATTTTCCACGGTGGCGAGAAAATATTCATTCTTATGCCCAGAACTTGCATCTTGTGCGCCACACACTTTGCTGTTTCGACGTTTGATCCGTTGATCCATTTTGATTCCTCCGCCTCGAGTGCCGTCACAGACATTTTGTCTAGGGATGGACATTCCCTATTGTTGACTTACGGTTGTCTCTTTGCGAAGAAATTCTACACTGTGAACGTAGCCATTAACTGGAGTAATCAAGACGACATGTTTGTCTGTATTGAAGATAGGTAGCTCGCGAGTCGGAACAACGTGAATGAAATACACTCCACCTATACTCGTAAGAACATAAAAACACAGATCCTACCGGTTTGACCTAAATTTGGCATCGCACTGTCCCCAGTAGTACGCTAACCACACCATCGAAATTCACGTAATCCAGAAATAAAAACAAATGTAAACATTTACATACGTCGTGATGCAACATCACACGTCTAAAAATATTATCATCGCTAGCGATGGACGGCTAATACTCTAACAAGAAACGGCGATCTCAGAACGACACGATGTTACATCGAGGGATTAAACATAACGCGGATTCCCGATATAAAATGTTGACACATCCAACAAATATCATCTCTCATGACAAATGTGCATGCATACATTACATTAACTTAGTTAGTTTATCCTCTAGGGTCACAGACGGCAGAAAGGACATATATCATAGACTTTCATGTATCGCGTCCCATTGCAATTTGCTTTAGGTCTTCATTGTTTCTGATACCCTTGGTGAAACGCTCTCTTGTAATAGTTCTACGTGAGGTATCTTTTGGTCTTCCTCGTTTTCTCTTTCCGCTTGGTGACCACAGCACAACTTGAAAGATTCATTTGGTATCCATTCTCAGCGCGTATTCGATTTCATTTCAGCGAAGTCTTCTAACATTGATCGATATATATTCTTGTTTTGCTTCTTGCCTGACAACTGTGTTTAATTTAGAGTCTGACCAATGGATGCTCAGTAGTCGACTACGACATTTGTTTTCAAAGGTTCTGAACTTTGTTCTAAGTTTGATGTTTTTTTTCCAACTTTCGCATTCACATGTTAATGTTGGAATTATGCAGAAGTTGAAGATTTTGAGTTTTGTTTTGTTTCTTAGCGTTTTTAAATGTCATATATTTGATAGTTTATTGAATGAGTTAGCAGCCAATGCAATACATTTTAATATTTGTGTTGATGAATCTCCTGTTGTTGATACTTTGCTGCCAAGATATATGAAGTTGTTGACTTTTTCATGAGTGTTGTCGTTTAGTGTGATGTCTGTTGGTTTGTTGCTAAGGTCAAATATGTTTTAGTTTTGGATGTGTTGATTTCAAGTAGTGCAGAGAATAGTTGAAAGCGTTTTTTTTTTTCCTGGGGCATATTCATGAGTTGAGTTAAGTAAAGATAGGTCGTCTGCGAAGTCGAGATTTTCAAGACGTTAATTTTCGAGTCATTAAACACGACGTATTGTATCAGCTGTGCAATTTCGCATGATCCAATCCAGTGTAAAACTAAAATACATTGGTGACATGATACATTCTTGCTTCACTCCTGTATTTACTGGGAGTTCTTTAGTAAATCTTTAGTGTGTTCTTTTGGTGTAGGCCTAGATATATATTTGGATCTCGCTGTATTTCTTTGTTGTTGTGATTAGCTGTTTCAGTCCCTCAGGATGTGTAGTAAGGATGACACTGACGTCTGCTTATCTTATTTCTGGAATCGTGTATCCACTGATATTTATTGAATGAAACTCATGTTCTTCTAGTTCTTCTCTTATATTTCTAATTATATTCTCTGCATATATGTTAAACATATGATTGGGTAGAGTTAACCTCTGGCTCGAGCCATACAGATGTTTCTCCCACCACACTTACTGCTGCTTGATGTTCGTGATATAGTATTTTAATAAGATGTATTAGATGTTTGCGGAAGCTCGTGCTCAATCATTATGGCCCATAGATTGTGATGTTTAATACAATCAATGTCCTTGGTGTAGTCTATGAAACACATATGTTGTATTCTAATCAGTAGTCTCTACTTTTCTCAATTATATTTCTCATGTTGAATATGCGGTTTGTTGTTCCTCTTCCTGCAACAAAACCAGCTGGATCTTCATGAATGTGTGCTTCTTATTTGCTTTGTATTCTTTCCATTATGATCTGCAGTAGTATGTTGTAGGCGTGACTAATTATTGCTAATGCTCTATATTTGGTACATAGCTGAATGTCTCCATGCCGTGATCATATATCAGCAAGATCGTATAATATGGTCTTATAATGTGTTCACACAAGTAATTCATAAAATGGGATCATATAGTGTTATGATACAATGTGATGATACAAAGTGGTCATATAATGTGATTATGTAATATGATCTTATAATGTGGCGTATAATGTGGTCATATAAGGCGATCATACACTGTGACAGTAGAATGTGTTCATATAATTCGATTTTATAATGTGATAATATAATACAATTATATAATCTGATCCTATAATGTGATGTTATAATGTGTTCATATAATGTGATCACATGTTTTGATCGTATATTACGGTCGTATGATATAGTCATGTTATGGTATAATAAATTTTGGTCATGCAATATCATAATACAATATCGTTAGACATTATGATCCTAAAATGTGGACATAAAATCAGTCATGGAATAAGATCACACAAATTTGACATACAATTAGACCAGGAAATGTGTGTAATGCGATCACTGAGATGTGGATAAGCAAGTTTAGTTTGGTGCAAATCACCATCTGTGATACTAATTCACCAAGGTCATATTCCACATTTTCCCAATTAATTGTGTCAATATAAATGGCATTCATTGATAATTGCACATATCATTGTATCTCAGAGGAATCAAACACTTTTGATTTCCCAAAGTTTCACAAGCAATATTTGCTGTCTTACAAGATTATTGGTTATTCCTAAATTAAGGGATATGATAATACGGTTTTATTATCACTAAAACACACATTAAAAAAATTACACACACCTTGATGGTTCTCAAAAAAGGTCTTTAACAAGATAAAAATGAACACAAAATGAAACATACAACACAAAACGTACATTATGGATATGGACATTCAAATTTGCATGTAAATTGACGAGAATAGATGAAATGACATCGGGCAAGAAATATACGCAAATGACTACATACGTGTGAGACGAAATAAACAGGCACTCGGGTCACATGAGCGTTGCCATGTTTTTATATTCATATTGTATACATATAGAAGATATGGCGATATAGTGATCCTTTGTTGTTTTTTACATCGAAAGTCGTTCCAGAAGTTAGATTTGCAGCTTCCAAGGCTTAAATTCATATGTAACGGTGTACTATACTCATACCTTTGGACAGAGATACCATGACACACCGCGGACTGAGGAACTAACATAATTTGCCATATAGTAAATGCAGGCGCTGTCATACATTTCTTTCCGCTGTCTTACTTCATATAATATCGATTATCCGTGTAATATTGTGCAATTTTACTCGTTTAATTAAAACATTAAACATGGAAATTAGTCTAATTACTTAGTAAACAGTATATCGATTAAAGGGAAAATACGAAAACGAATTACAAAATAAATGCAACAAAACATAGCAGACTCTATAAAACAAGATACATATTGTTAAGTACAAAAGTGTAGACAATAAAGTTTTATTATGCATAATAAGTATTATCCCTTCACTGCCCAACCAGTGAAAAACAATGGACAATGACAACACAAAACAAAAATAGTGACAGTAGAAATTACGTGTCTACGAAGAATACCCAGAGTGTTAGTAAGATAATCACAAATGATAATATCAGATAGTTTACAAAATCAATACCAGTAATGGAACGCATCAGGAGACAACAAATCGAGTGGTTTTATCATACATCCAGACTACCAACAGATAGCATGCCACAGAGGACCATTTCACATATACATCATGGGTATAAAGACAGAGGAAGATCATGTACAAGATGAATCACAGAGGCAAAGTGAAAACGCTTGCAAGCATCACACAAGAACGGCATCTCTATAAAACCTTTGACGCCGCCAGACAAACAACGGACACACGGTATAGTTCGATATAACATACCCCATTTATATTTGTTGAGGATAGCTGTTATGAAATCAATACACTTGTATATAGTTCCTGTTCCTGCACGTGTATGATCACTTTTATATGTACATTACGTTTGACGATTGTATCTCTCACTATTTCATCTAACCCCTGGACCATACGTCACAATGTCATGTAACAATATCCACCAGCCACGTTCTACACGCTTTACCGAAAACCACGCTTAACCACTGCCATGAGGTGTTATTGTTGGCATGCACTATTTATTTGACTTATCACGCATATGTTTGTTTATGTTATGTATTAAAGATGCGAAACATTTATTTTCGAAAGCCTGTAATATCCTCTCTATTTCGGCTGTAACTGCAGAATGGTATACGAAATATCATTTATTAGATACGTACACATGTTTACCATCACGGGTGTACGTATTCTGCTCGTCCATATGTTATTGTATCTGTACAGTGTAGCTGGTGCTATTTACAATTGTGTTTCTCTCTGTGAGATTTTCCATCGCTGCGCATATAACATCCTAAATATTTAAATGTATCAACGTCTTCTAGAATCAACATATAAACTATTCACTGTTTTCTAGAATGTATAACTGGACTATACGGATCTGATTGTGAGTTTAACTGTTCTAAAGGATGTGCAGACATATGTAACAGCACAACTGGGTACTGTACGTGTAAATATGGATACGATGGATTATTGTGTACAGGTATGCACGATAATTGAATCTCGTATTGTAGATCTTAGATTAGATATATTTGCGAAATGTGGTTGCATATATATATATATATATATATATATATATATATATATATATATAACGTTGATGTGATATTTCACTAAATCAGAACTTAATTCCCTGATTGTGCTACACTATAACACAATGAGCTAGCCGAAGTATGTAAATCAAGACAACCTTGTAGTGATTATTTATACATGAACATTTTGTTCGGTTCACTAAAAATGAGTATCTACTCCATGAGTATGAACTATTTTCCAACGTCTTGTGTTTGTCTTGATATCATGTCATCTGATGTTATCTCTCCATAATGGTATATTCCAAATGAACTCGCTGAATCTATATCGATATTGGGTCATGAGACTTGTATTTTCCAACAACGTATTCATATTATCTTTAATGTCGTCCATCCATCTTCTTCTTGGTCTGCCCTTTCTACTCCACCAAGTTGCTCTGTCCTTCATTACTTTCTTCACTCGTTTTTCTTTCTAAGCATTTGTGTCTCTTTATATGATGAACAGCCCATGTGTTGTCGGGGCCCAAAAGGGGAGCAAAGAATAGCAACACTGTTTACCTTCCACGCATGTCGTAAAAGGCGACTAAGGAGGTTATGAGATGGAGTTGGCTGTCCCATCCCATATAGGGTCAGTGACCCAAAGCCATGCTGAAGTCGGATGTGTCAGGTCGAAAGGCGCAGAAATCGCAGAAATGCTGTAAACCATGGCACAACGGATTCCGTTCACCGGACTACATCCTGATAATCTGCAGGAGTTTGAAAACGAACGCAGAAGAAGAAGAAAAATATGATGAAACAGTTGTAGGTTTCGTTGTTCTATTGTGTTTAATAAACATCATTTATGAATCTTCAATGTATTTATAATATCTGAGCTCTTTTTTCATTTCATGACATTCTAAGTATCTTTCTGTAGCATTTAATCTCAAAGTCATTTATCGTCTTCGTCGCTGTTTTTACTTAGGATCCATGTTTCACAGCCGATACGTTTGTCAAATGTTCCCGGAGAAATGAATGGAGATTGGTTCACGATGAGAGCACATTTTTCCTGAATTTAATATGATCATTTGAGCATTCTGTCAAGTGTACAAACTGGGTGTATGGGAAATGAATAGTTAAAATCAATAGAGATCTCATGCATGCCGGGATGTGTATATCTATCTTCAAAGTGCGTTTTCTTAGTCTGCGCATCTGAAACAAGACACCGCCGAAGACGGATGTGTTGGGCCACTGGCGCAAATAAAACGGCAACACAACGCATTTCCATTCTCTGGACTATATTCAACTGGAAATCGTGTAGGACCATTGTCTTGTTACAAGAGAAATCCAGTGGGAGGTTGAGAATGAACGCTGAAGAAGAAGAAGAAACAAGACCAATTGTATAACAAGCGCCAAAATCACTAGCATGTTCGCAATAAGTATCAACAACAGCGAATTAGAAATGTCACTAGCGTTGAATAATTGGTTTGGCTTATCAACTGTATGTTGTTGCTAGAAGGAAGTCAAAATGATATAGGCTCTAAAGGCTTCAAAAGGGTTCAACTGTCGCAGTGGATTGACTCCATTGTACTAGGTTTACCATGTGTATTCTGTCACTCTCAACGAAGCGGCACGCCGCCTGCAGAGAGTACCACTAATAGCACGTAACTCCGTAGCTTCAAGCGATAGTCCACATATATCTCCGAAAAAATCCACCTTGTAAACAAGACGACACGAGCAGTATCGAGAGCTATCTCGTCAAAGAAACTGATACACATGAAATACGTGTTGCTGAACTGCTGAAAAACAATAAAACTAACATTTCTAAGCGCTTGCATGTTCCCATTACTTATATATGGGTGTGAATCCTGGACAATCATCTACAAAGTGAAAAAATAACATCATTTTAAACAAAATGTTACTTTATATATATTCTTCAGAATATCATGCACCAAAACTGTTACCAATGTAGCCATCCTGAGATAAATAAATGTAAAAGAGAACTGGCTAAACAGTATGGTTCTTTCCAGAAAAATGCAGTCTTTTTTAGGTAAAAAATTTCATGACATCATAATGAAGACCATAATCGAGATAATGATGACATAGAGACGAACAAGAGAAATAGATCAATATAATGACATTGGTGCAAGATAGCAACGATCACCTGAACATGACAGTCACAGAAGCAGGAAGACTGGATCAACATCGGCAGAAGTTTCGAATGGATATATTTAACTCACCAAGTGTTGTTCTCTAATGATTATCTCAAGAAATGGTATTTTCTTTGCAGTTGACTATCTCACCAAACAGTGTTCTCCAATGACTACCTCACCAAGTATTATTCTCTAATGACTATTTCATCAAGTATTGTTCTCTAATGATTATCTCACCAAGTATTATTCTCTAATGAAGCTCTCGCCAAGCATTAATCTCTAATGACTATCTCACAAAGCAGTGTTCTCTAATGACTATCTCAGCAAGCATTGTTCTCTAATGACTATCTCACCAAGCAGTGTTCTCTAATGACTATCTCAACACGTACTATTCTCTAATGACTATCTCACCAAGCAGCGTTCACTAATGACTATCTCACCACGTAGTATTCTCTAATAAAGATCTCGCCAAGCATTGATCTCTAATGACTATCTCACCAAGCAGTGTTCTCTAATGACTATCTCAGCAAGCATTGTTCTCTAATGACTATCTCACCAAGCAGTGTTCTCTAATGACTATCTGACCAAGTATTGTTCTCTAATGACTATCTCACCAAGTAGTGTTCTCTAATGACTATCTCACCAAACAGTGTTCTCTAATGACTATCTCACAAGTATTGTTCTCTAATGACTATCTCACCAAGTATTGTTCTCTAATGACTATCTCACCAATTATTGTTCTCTAATGACTATCTCACTAAGCATTGTTCTCTAATGACAATCTCGCCAAGTATTGTTCCCTAATGACTATCTCACCAAACAGTGTTCACTAATGACTATCTCACGATGTATTGTTCTCTACTGACTATCTCACCAAGTATTGTTTTCTAATGACTATCTCACCAAGTAGTGTTCTCTAATGACTATCTCAAACAAGTATAGTTCTCTAATGACTAAATCACCAAGCATTGTTCTGTAATGAATATTTCACCAAGTATTGTTCTCTAATGACTATCTCATCAAGTATTGTTCTCAAATGACTATCTCAACAATCACTGTTCTCTAATGAATATCTCAAACACGTATTGTTCTCTAATGACTATCTCACCAAGTATTGGTCTCTATTGACTATCTCACCAAGTATTGGTCTCTAATGACTATCACACAATGTATTGGTCTCTAATGACTATCTCACCACGAATTGTTCTTTATTGACTATTTCACCAAGTATTGTTATGTAATGACTATCTCACCAAGTATTGTTCTCTAATGACTATCTCACCAAGTAGTGTTCTCTAATGACTATCTCACCAAGTAGTGTTCTATAATGACTATTTCACCAAGTATTGTTCTAAAATGACTATCTCACCAAGTAGTGTTCTCTAATGACTATCTCACCAAGTAGTGTTCTCTAATGACTATCTCAAACAAGTATTGTTCTCTAATGAATAAATCACCACGCATTGTTCTGTAATGACTATGTCACCAAGTATTGTTCTCTAATGACTATCTCACCAAGTATTGGTCTCTAATGACTATCTCACCAAGTATTGGTCTCTAATGACTATCACACAAAGTATTGGTCTCTAATGACTATCTCACCAAGAATTGTTCTTTAATGACTATCTCACCAAGTATTGTTCTGTAATGACTATCTCACCAAGCATTGTTCTCTAATGACTATCTCACCAAGTAGTGTTCTATAATGACTATCTCACGAAGTATCGTTCTCTAATGAATATCTCACCAAGTATTGTTCTCTAATGACTATCTCACCAAGAAGTGTTCTCTAATTGCTATCTAACCAAGCAGTGTTCTCTAATGACTATCTCAAACAAGTATTGTTCTCTAATGACTATCTCACCAATAATTTTTTCTGTAATGACTATGTCACCAAGTATTGTTCTCTAATGACTATCTCACCAAGTATCTTTCTCTAATGACTATCTCAACAAGCATTGTTCTCTAATGTCTATCTCACAAAGTATTGGTCTCTAATGACTATCACACAACGTATTGGTCTCTAATGACTATCTCACCATGAATTGTTCTTTAATGACTATCTCACCAAGTATTGTTCTGTAATGACTATCTCACCAAGTAGTGTTCTCTAATGACTATCTCACCAAGATTTTTTCTCTAATGACTATCTCACCAAGAAGTGTTCTATAATGACTATCTCACCATGCATTGTTCTCTAATGACTATATCACCAAGTATTGTTCTCTAATGACTATCTCACCAAGACGTGTTCTATAATGACTATCTCACCATGCATTGTTCTCTAATGACTATCTCACCCAGTATTGTTCTCTAAATACTATCTCACCCAGTATTTTTCTCTAATGATTATCTCACCAAGTATTGTTCTCTAATGACTATCTCACCATGCATTGTTTTCTAATGACTATCTCACCATGCATTGTTCTCTAATGACTATCTCACCCAGTATTTTTCTCTAATGACTATCTCACCAAGAAGTGTTCTATAATGACTATCTCACCCAGTATTGTTCTCTAATGACTATCTCACCATGCATTGTTCTCTAATGACTATCTCACCATGCATTGTTCTCTAATGACTATCTCACCATGCATTGTTCTCTAATGACTATCTCACCCAGTATTTTTCTCTAATGACTATCTCACCAAGAAGTGTTCTATAATGACTATCTCACCATGCATTGTTCTCTAATGACTATCTCATCCAGTATTGTTCTCTAATGACTATCTCACCAAGAAGTGTTCTCTAATGACTATCTCACCATGCATTGTTCTCTAATGACTATCTCACCCAGTATTGTTCTCTAATGACTATCTTACCAAGTGTTGTTCTCTAATGACTATCTCACCAAGTATTGTTCTCTAATGACTATCTCACCATGTATTGTTCTCTAATGACTATCTCACCATGTATTGTTCTCTAATGACTATCTCACCCAGTATTGTTCTCTAATGACTATCTCACCATGCATTGTTCTCTAATGACTATCTCACCATGCATTGTTCTCTAATGACTATCTCACCAAGTATTGTTCTCTAATGACTATCTCACAAAGTATTGTTCTCTAATGACTATCTCACCAAGTATTGTTCTCTAATGACTATCTCACCATGTATTGTTCTCTAATGACTATCTCACCATGCATTGTTCTCTAATGACTATCTCACCATGCATTGTTCTCTAATGACTATCTCACCCAGTATTGTTCTCTAATGACTATCTTACCAAGTGTTGTTCTCTAATGACTATCTCACCATGCATTGTTCTCTAATGACTATCTCAACCAGTATTGTTCTCTAATGACTATCTCACCATGCATTGTTCTCTAATGACTATCTTACCAAGTGTTGTTCCCTAATGACTATATCACCAAATATTGTTCCCTAATGACTATCTTACCAAGTGTTGTTCTCTAATGACTATCTCACCATGCATTGTTCTCTAATGACTATCTCACCCAGTATTTTTCTCTAATGACTATCTCACCAAGAAGTGTTCTATAATGACTATCTCACGATGCATTGTTCTCTAATGACTATCTCACCCAGTATTGTTCTCTAATGACTATCTCACCATGCATTGTTCTCTAATGACTATCTCACCATGCATTGTTCTCTAATGACTATCTCACCATGCATTGTTCTCTAATGACTATCTCACCCAGTATTGTTCTCTAATGACTATCTCACCAAGAAGTGTTCTCTAATGACTATCTCACCATGCATTGTTCTCTAATGACTATCTCACCCAGTATTGTTCTCTAATGACTATCTTACCAAGTGTTGTTCTCTAATGACTATCTCACCAAGTATTGTTCTCTAATGACTATCTCACCATGTATTGTTCTCTAATGACTATCTCACCATATATTGTTCTCTAATGACTATCTCACCCAGTATTGTTCTCTAATGACTATCTCACCATGTATTGTTCTCTAATGACTATCTCACCATATATTGTTCTCTAATGACTATCTCACCCAGTATTGTTCTCTAATGACTATCTCACCATGCATTGTTCTCTAATGACTATCTCACCATGCATTGTTCTCTAATGACTATCTCACCAAGTATTGTTCTCTAATGACTATCTCACCAAGTATTGTTCTCTAATGACTATCTCACCATGTATTGTTCTCTAATGACTATCTCACCATGTATTGTTCTCTAATGACTATCTCACCCAGTATTGTTCTCTAATGACTATCTCACCAAGTATTGTTCTCTAATGACTATCTCACCAAGTATTGTTCTCTAATGACTATCTCACCAAGTATTGTTCTCTAATGACTATCTCACCATGTATTGTTCTCTAATGACTATCTCACCATGTATTGTTCTCTAATGACTATCTCACCCAGTATTGTTCTCTAATGACTATCTCACCATGCATTGTTCTCTAATGACTATCTCACCATGTATTGTTCTCTAATGACTATCTCACCATGCATTGTTCTCTAATGACTATCTCACCATGCATTGTTCTCTAATGACTATCTCACCCAGTATTGTTCTCTAATGACTATCTTACCAAGTGTTGTTCTCTAATGACTATCTCACCCAGTATTGTTCTCTAATGACTATCTCACCATGCATTGTTCTCTAATGACTATCTCACCATGCATTGTTCTCTAATGACTATCTCACCATGCATTGTTCTCTAATGACTATCTCACCAAGTATTGTTCTCTAATGACTATCTCACCAAGTATTGTTCTCTAATGACTATCTCACCAAGTATTGTTCTCTAATGACTATCTCACCATGTATTGTTCTCTAATGACTATCTCACCATGTATTGTTATCTAATGACTATCTCACCCAGTATTGTTCTCTAATGACTATCTCACCATGCATTGTTCTCTAATGACTATCTCACCATGCATTGTTCTCTAATGACTATCTCACCATGCATTGTTCTCTAATGACTATCTCACCATGCATTGTTCTCTAATGACTATATCACCAAATATTGTTCCCTAATGACTATCTTACCAAGTATTGTTCTCTAATGACTATCTCACCATGCATTGTTCTCTAATGACTATATCACCAAATATTGTTCCCTAATGACTATCTTACCAAATATTGTTCCCTAATGACTATCTTACCAAGTGGTGTTCCCTAATGACTATATCACCAAGTATTGTTCTCTAATGACTATATCACCAAATATTGTTCCCTAATGACTATCTTACCAAATATTGTTCCCTAATGACTATCTTACCAAGTGTTGTTCCCTAATGACTATATCACCAAATATTGTTCCCTAATGACTATCTTACCAAGTGTTGTTCTCTAATGACTATCTCACCATGCATTGTTCTCTAATGACTATCTCACCCAGTATTTTTCTCTAATGACTATCTCACCAAGAAGTGTTCTATAATGACTATCTCACCATGCATTGTTCTCTAATGACTATCTCACCCAGTATTGTTCTCTAATGACTATCTCACCATGCATTGTTCTCTAATGACTATCTCACCATGCATTGTTCTCTAATGACTATCTCACCATGCATTGTTCTCTAATGACTATCTCACCCAGTATTGTTCTCTAATGACTATCTCACCATGCATTGTTCTCTAATGACTATCTTACCAAGTGTTGTTCCCTAATGACTATATCACCAAATATTGTTCCCTAATGACTATCTTACCAAGTGTTGTTCTCTAATGACTATCTCACCATGCATTGTTCTCTAATGACTATCTCACCCAGTATTTTTCTCTAATGACTATCTCACCAAGAAGTGTTCTATAATGACTATCTCACGATGCATTGTTCTCTAATGACTATCTCACCCAGTATTGTTCTCTAATGACTATCTCACCAAGCATTGTTCTCTAATGACTATCTCACCAAGTAGTGTTCTATAATGACTATCTCACGAAGTATCGTTCTCTAATGAATATCTCACCAAGTATTGTTCTCTAATG
Source organism: Meghimatium bilineatum (assembly GCA_034231615.1). Lineage (NCBI taxonomy): Eukaryota > Metazoa > Mollusca > Gastropoda > Stylommatophora > Philomycidae > Meghimatium > Meghimatium bilineatum. The sequence continues at coordinate 64,682,790 of CM067305.1, read as the reverse complement.
ACTATCTCACCAAGAAGTGTTCTCTAATTGCTATCTAACCAAGCAGTGTTCTCTAATGACTATCTCAAACAAGTATTGTTCTCTAATGACTATCTCACCAATAATTTTTTCTGTAATGACTATGTCACCAAGTATTGTTCTCTAATGACTATCTCACCAAGTATCTTTCTCTAATGACTATCTCAACAAGCATTGTTCTCTAATGTCTATCTCACAAAGTATTGGTCTCTAATGACTATCACACAACGTATTGGTCTCTAATGACTATCTCACCATGAATTGTTCTTTAATGACTATCTCACCAAGTATTGTTCTGTAATGACTATCTCACCAAGTAGTGTTCTCTAATGACTATCTCACCAAGTATTTTTCTCTAATGACTATCTCACCAAGAAGTGTTCTATAATGACTATCTCACCATGCATTGTTCTCTAATGACTATATCACCAAGTATTGTTCTCTAATGACTATCTCACCAAGACGTGTTCTATAATGACTATCTCACCATGCATTGTTCTCTAATGACTATCTCACCCAGTATTGTTCTCTAAATACTATCTCACCCAGTATTTTTCTCTAATGATTATCTCACCAAGTATTGTTCTCTAATGACTATCTCACCATGCATTGTTTTCTAATGACTATCTCACCATGCATTGTTCTCTAATGACTATCTCACCCAGTATTTTTCTCTAATGACTATCTCACCAAGAAGTGTTCTATAATGACTATCTCACCCAGTATTGTTCTCTAATGACTATCTCACCATGCATTGTTCTCTAATGACTATCTCACCATGCATTGTTCTCTAATGACTATCTCACCATGCATTGTTCTCTAATGACTATCTCACCCAGTATTTTTCTCTAATGACTATCTCACCAAGAAGTGTTCTATAATGACTATCTCACCATGCATTGTTCTCTAATGACTATCTCACCCAGTATTGTTCTCTAATGACTATCTCACCAAGAAGTGTTCTCTAATGACTATCTCACCATGCATTGTTCTCTAATGACTATCTCACCCAGTATTGTTCTCTAATGACTATCTTACCAAGTGTTGTTCTCTAATGACTATCTCACCAAGTATTGTTCTCTAATGACTATCTCACCATGTATTGTTCTCTAATGACTATCTCACCATGTATTGTTCTCTAATGACTATCTCACCCAGTATTGTTCTCTAATGACTATCTCACCATGCATTGTTCTCTAATGACTATCTCACCATGCATTGTTCTCTAATGACTATCTCACCAAGTATTGTTCTCTAATGACTATCTCACCAAGTATTGTTCTCTAATGACTATCTCACCAAGTATTGTTCTCTAATGACTATCTCACCATGTATTGTTCTCTAATGACTATCTCACCATGTATTGTTCTCTAATGACTATCTCACCATGCATTGTTCTCTAATGACTATCTCACCATGCATTGTTCTCTAATGACTATCTCACCCAGTATTGTTCTCTAATGACTATCTTACCAAGTGTTGTTCTCTAATGACTATCTCACCATGCATTGTTCTCTAATGACTATCTCAACCAGTATTGTTCTCTAATGACTATCTCACCATGCATTGTTCTCTAATGACTATCTTACCAAGTGTTGTTCCCTAATGACTATATCACCAAATATTGTTCCCTAATGACTATCTTACCAAGTGTTGTTCTCTAATGACTATCTCACCATGCATTGTTCTCTAATGACTATCTCACCCAGTATTTTTCTCTAATGACTATCTCACCAAGAAGTGTTCTATAATGACTATCTCACGATGCATTGTTCTCTAATGACTATCTCACCCAGTATTGTTCTCTAATGACTATCTCACCATGCATTGTTCTCTAATGACTATCTCACCATGCATTGTTCTCTAATGACTATCTCACCATGCATTGTTCTCTAATGACTATCTCACCCAGTATTGTTCTCTAATGACTATCTCACCAAGAAGTGTTCTCTAATGACTATCTCACCATGCATTGTTCTCTAATGACTATCTCACCCAGTATTGTTCTCTAATGACTATCTTACCAAGTGTTGTTCTCTAATGACTATCTCACCAAGTATTGTTCTCTAATGACTATCTCACCATGTATTGTTCTCTAATGACTATCTCACCATATATTGTTCTCTAATGACTATCTCACCCAGTATTGTTCTCTAATGACTATCTCACCATGCATTGTTCTCTAATGACTATCTCACCATGCATTGTTCTCTAATGACTATCTCACCAAGTATTGTTCTCTAATGACTATCTCACCAAGTATTGTTCTCTAATGACTATCTCACCATGTATTGTTCTCTAATGACTATCTCACCATGTATTGTTCTCTAATGACTATCTCACCCAGTATTGTTCTCTAATGACTATCTCACCAAGTATTGTTCTCTAATGACTATCTCACCAAGTATTGTTCTCTAATGACTATCTCACCAAGTATTGTTCTCTAATGACTATCTCACCATGTATTGTTCTCTAATGACTATCTCACCATGTATTGTTCTCTAATGACTATCTCACCCAGTATTGTTCTCTAATGACTATCTCACCATGCATTGTTCTCTAATGACTATCTCACCATGTATTGTTCTCTAATGACTATCTCACCATGCATTGTTCTCTAATGACTATCTCACCATGCATTGTTCTCTAATGACTATCTCACCCAGTATTGTTCTCTAATGACTATCTTACCAAGTGTTGTTCTCTAATGACTATCTCACCCAGTATTGTTCTCTAATGACTATCTCACCATGCATTGTTCTCTAATGACTATCTCACCATGCATTGTTCTCTAATGACTATCTCACCATGCATTGTTCTCTAATGACTATCTCACCAAGTATTGTTCTCTAATGACTATCTCACCAAGTATTGTTCTCTAATGACTATCTCACCAAGTATTGTTCTCTAATGACTATCTCACCATGTATTGTTCTCTAATGACTATCTCACCATGTATTGTTCTCTAATGACTATCTCACCCAGTATTGTTCTCTAATGACTATCTCACCATGCATTGTTCTCTAATGACTATCTCACCATGCATTGTTCTCTAATGACTATCTCACCATGCATTGTTCTCTAATGACTATATCACCAAATATTGTTCCCTAATGACTATCTTACCAAGTATTGTTCTCTAATGACTATCTCACCATGCATTGTTCTCTAATGACTATATCACCAAATATTGTTCCCTAATGACTATCTTACCAAATATTGTTCCCTAATGACTATCTTACCAAGTGGTGTTCCCTAATGACTATCTCACCATGCATTGTTCTCTAATGACTATCTCACCATGCATTGTTCTCTAATGACTATCTCACCATGCATTGTTCTCTAATGACTATCTCACCCAGTATTTTTCTCTAATGACTATCTCACCAAGAAGTGTTCTATAATGACTATCTCACCATGCATTGTTCTCTAATGACTATCTCACCCAGTATTGTTCTCTAATGACTATCTCACCAAGAAGTGTTCTCTAATGACTATCTCACCATGCATTGTTCTCTAATGACTATCTCACCCAGTATTGTTCTCTAATGACTATCTTACCAAGTGTTGTTCTCTAATGACTATCTCACCAAGTATTGTTCTCTAATGACTATCTCACCATGTATTGTTCTCTAATGACTATCTCACCATGTATTGTTCTCTAATGACTATCTCACCCAGTATTGTTCTCTAATGACTATCTCACCATGCATTGTTCTCTAATGACTATCTCACCATGCATTGTTCTCTAATGACTATCTCACCAAGTATTGTTCTCTAATGACTATCTCACCAAGTATTGTTCTCTAATGACTATCTCACCAAGTATTGTTCTCTAATGACTATCTCACCATGTATTGTTCTCTAATGACTATCTCACCATGTATTGTTCTCTAATGACTATCTCACCATGCATTGTTCTCTAATGACTATCTCACCCAGTATTGTTCTCTAATGACTATCTTACCAAGTGTTGTTCTCTAATGACTATCTCACCATGCATTGTTCTCTAATGACTATCTCAACCAGTATTGTTCTCTAATGACTATCTCACCATGCATTGTTCTCTAATGACTATCTTACCAAGTGTTGTTCCCTAATGACTATATCACCAAATATTGTTCCCTAATGACTATCTTACCAAGTGTTGTTCTCTAATGACTATCTCACCATGCATTGTTCTCTAATGACTATCTCACCCAGTATTTTTCTCTAATGACTATCTCACCAAGAAGTGTTCTATAATGACTATCTCACGATGCATTGTTCTCTAATGACTATCTCACCCAGTATTGTTCTCTAATGACTATCTCACCATGCATTGTTCTCTAATGACTATCTCACCATGCATTGTTCTCTAATGACTATCTCACCATGCATTGTTCTCTAATGACTATCTCACCCAGTATTGTTCTCTAATGACTATCTCACCAAGAAGTGTTCTCTAATGACTATCTCACCATGCATTGTTCTCTAATGACTATCTCACCCAGTATTGTTCTCTAATGACTATCTTACCAAGTGTTGTTCTCTAATGACTATCTCACCAAGTATTGTTCTCTAATGACTATCTCACCATGTATTGTTCTCTAATGACTATCTCACCATATATTGTTCTCTAATGACTATCTCACCCAGTATTGTTCTCTAATGACTATCTCACCATGCATTGTTCTCTAATGACTATCTCACCATGCATTGTTCTCTAATGACTATCTCACCAAGTATTGTTCTCTAATGACTATCTCACCAAGTATTGTTCTCTAATGACTATCTCACCATGTATTGTTCTCTAATGACTATCTCACCATGTATTGTTCTCTAATGACTATCTCACCCAGTATTGTTCTCTAATGACTATCTCACCAAGTATTGTTCTCTAATGACTATCTCACCAAGTATTGTTCTCTAATGACTATCTCACCAAGTATTGTTCTCTAATGACTATCTCACCATGTATTGTTCTCTAATGACTATCTCACCATGTATTGTTCTCTAATGACTATCTCACCCAGTATTGTTCTCTAATGACTATCTCACCATGCATTGTTCTCTAATGACTATCTCACCATGTATTGTTCTCTAATGACTATCTCACCATGCATTGTTCTCTAATGACTATCTCACCATGCATTGTTCTCTAATGACTATCTCACCCAGTATTGTTCTCTAATGACTATCTTACCAAGTGTTGTTCTCTAATGACTATCTCACCCAGTATTGTTCTCTAATGACTATCTCACCATGCATTGTTCTCTAATGACTATCTCACCATGCATTGTTCTCTAATGACTATCTCACCATGCATTGTTCTCTAATGACTATCTCACCAAGTATTGTTCTCTAATGACTATCTCACCAAGTATTGTTCTCTAATGACTATCTCACCAAGTATTGTTCTCTAATGACTATCTCACCATGTATTGTTCTCTAATGACTATCTCACCATGTATTGTTCTCTAATGACTATCTCACCCAGTATTGTTCTCTAATGACTATCTCACCATGCATTGTTCTCTAATGACTATCTCACCATGCATTGTTCTCTAATGACTATCTCACCATGCATTGTTCTCTAATGACTATCTCACCATGCATTGTTCTCTAATGACTATATCACCAAATATTGTTCCCTAATGACTATCTTACCAAGTATTGTTCTCTAATGACTATCTCACCATGCATTGTTCTCTAATGACTATTCACCAAATATTGTTCCCTAATGACTATCTTACCAAATATTGTTCCCTAATGACTATCTTACCAAGTGGTGTTCCCTAATGACTATATCACCAAGTATTGTTCTCTAATGACTATATCACCAAATATTGTTCCCTAATGACTATCTTACCAAATATTGTTCCCTAATGACTATCTTACCAAGTGTTGTTCCCTAATGACTATATCACCAAATATTGTTCCCTAATGACTATCTTACCAAGTGTTGTTCTCTAATGACTATCTCACCATGCATTGTTCTCTAATGACTATCTCACCCAGTATTTTTCTCTAATGACTATCTCACCAAGAAGTGTTCTATAATGACTATCTCACCATGCATTGTTCTCTAATGACTATCTCACGCAGTATTGTTCTCTAATGACTATCTCACCATGCATTGTTCTCTAATGACTATCTCACCATGCATTGTTCTCTAATGACTATCTCACCATGCATTGTTCTCTAATGACTATCTCACCCAGTATTGTTCTCTAATGACTATCTCACCATGCATTGTTCTCTAATGACTATCTTACCAAGTGTTGTTCCCTAATGACTATATCACCAAATATTGTTCCCTAATGACTATCTTACCAAGTGTTGTTCTCTAATGACTATCTCACCATGCATTGTTCTCTAATGACTATCTCACCCAGTATTTTTCTCTAATGACTATCTCACCAAGAAGTGTTCTATAATGACTATCTCACGATGCATTGTTCTCTAATGACTATCTCACCCAGTATTGTTCTCTAATGACTATCTCACCATGCATTGTTCTCTAATGACTATCTCACCATGCATTGTTCTCTAATGACTATCTCACCATGCATTGTTCTCTAATGACTATCTCACCCAGTATTGTTCTCTAATGACTATCTCACCAAGAAGTGTTCTCTAATGACTATCTCACCATGCATTGTTCTCTAATGACTATCTCACCCAGTATTGTTCTCTAATGACTATCTTACCAAGTGTTGTTCTCTAATGACTATCTCACCAAGTATTGTTCTCTAATGACTATCTCACCATGTATTGTTCTCTAATGACTATCTCACCATGTATTGTTCTCTAATGACTATCTCACCCAGTATTGTTCTCTAATGACTATCTCACCATGCATTGTTCTCTAATGACTATCTCACCATGCATTGTTCTCTAATGACTATCTCACCAAGTATTGTTCTCTAATGACTATCTCACCAAGTATTGTTCTCTAATGACTATCTCACCATGTATTGTTCTCTAATGACTATCTCACCATGTATTGTTCTCTAATGACTATCTCACCCAGTATTGTTCTCTAATGACTATCTCACCATGCATTGTTCTCTAATGACTATCTCACCATGCATTGTTCTCTAATGACTATCTCACCAAGTATTGTTCTCTAATGACTATCTCACCAAGTATTGTTCTCTAATGACTATCTCACCAAGTATTGTTCTCTAATGACTATCTCACCATGTATTGTTCTCTAATGACTATCTCACCATGTATTGTTCTCTAATGACTATCTCACCATGCATTGTTCTCTAATGACTATCTCACCATGCATTGTTCTCTAATGACTATCTCACCCAGTATTGTTCTCTAATGACTATCTTACCAAGTGTTGTTCTCTAATGACTATCTCACCCAGTATTGTTCTCTAATGACTATCTCACCATGCATTGTTCTCTAATGACTATCTCACCATGCATTGTTCTCTAATGACTATCTCACCATGCATTGTTCTCTAATGACTATCTCACCAAGTATTGTTCTCTAATGACTATCTCACCATGTATTGTTCTCTAATGACTATCTCACAATGTATTGTTCTCTAATGACTATCTCACCCAGTATTGTTCTCTAATGACTATCTCACCATGCATTGTTCTCTAATGACTATCTTACCAAGTGTTGTTCCCTAATGACTATATCACCAAATATTGTTCCCTAATGACTATCTTACCAAGTGTTGTTCTCTAATGACTATCTCACCATGCATTGTTCTCTAATGACTATCTCACCCAGTATTTTTCTCTAATGACTATCTCACCAAGAAGTGTTCTATAATGACTATCTCACGATGCATTGTTCTCTAATGACTATCTCACCCAGTAGTGTTCTCTAATGACTATCTCAAACAAGTATAGTTCTCTAATGACTAAATCACCAAGCATTGTTCTGTAATGAATATTTCACCAAGTATTGTTCTCTAATGACTATCTCATCAAGTATTGTTCTCAAATGACTATCTCAACAATCATTGTTCTCTAATGAATATCTCAAACACGTATTGTTCTCTAATGACTATCTCACCAAGTATTGGTCTCTATTGACTATCTCACCAAGTATTGGTCTCTAATGACTATCACACAATGTATTGGTCTCTAATGACTATCTCACCACGAATTGTTCTTTATTGACTATTTCACCAAGTATTGTTATGTAATGACTATCTCACCAAGCATTGTTCTCTAATGACTATCTCACCAAGTAGTGTTCTCTAATGACTATCTCACCAAGTAGTGTTCTATAATGACTATTTCACCAAGTATTGTTCTCTAATGACTATCTCACCAAGTAGTGTTCTCTAATGACTATCTCACCAAGTAGTGTTCTCTAATGACTATCTCAAACAAGTATTGTTCTCTAATGACTAAATCACCACGCATTGTTCTGTAATGACTATTTCACCAAGTATTGTTCTCTAATGACTATCTCACCAAGTATTGGTCTCTAATGACTATCTCACCAAGTATTGGTCTCTAATGACTATCACACAAAGTATTGGTCTCTAATGACTATCTCACCAAGAATTGTTCTTTAATGACTATCTCACCAAGTATTGTTCTGTAATGACTATCTCACCAAGCATTGTTCTCTAATGACTATCTCACCAAGTAGTGTTCTATAATGACTATCTCACGAAGTATCGTTCTCTAATGAATATCTCACCAAGTATTGTTCTCTAATGACTATCTCACCAAGAAGTGTTCTCTAATTGCTATCTAACCAAGCAGTGTTCTCTAATGACTATCTCAAACAAGTATTGTTCTCTAATGACTATCTCACCAATAATTTTTTCTGTAATGACTATGTCACCAAGTATTGTTCTCTAATGACTATCTCACCAAGTATCTTTCTCTAATGACTATCTCAACAAGCATTGTTCTCTAATGTCTATCTCACAAAGTATTGGTCTCTAATGACTATCACACAACGTATTGGTCTCTAATGACTATCTCACCATGAATTGTTCTTTAATGACTATCTCACCAAGTATTGTTCTGTAATGACTATCTCACCAAGTAGTGTTCTCTAATGACTATCTCACCAAGTATTTTTCTCTAATGACTATCTCACCAAGAAGTGTTCTATAATGACTATCTCACCATGCATTGTTCTCTAATGACTATATCACCAAGTATTGTTCTCTAATGACTATCTCACCAAGACGTGTTCTATAATGACTATCTCACCATGCATTGTTCTCTAATGACTATCTCACCCAGTATTGTTCTCTAAATACTATCTCACCCAGTATTTTTCTCTAATGATTATCTCACCAAGTATTGTTCTCTAATGACTATCTCACCATGCATTGTTTTCTAATGACTATCTCACCATGCATTGTTCTCTAATGACTATCTCACCCAGTATTTTTCTCTAATGACTATCTCACCAAGAAGTGTTCTATAATGACTATCTCACCCAGTATTGTTCTCTAATGACTATCTCACCATGCATTGTTCTCTAATGACTATCTCACCATGCATTGTTCTCTAATGACTATCTCACCATGCATTGTTCTCTAATGACTATCTCACCCAGTATTTTTCTCTAATGACTATCTCACCAAGAAGTGTTCTATAATGACTATCTCACCATGCATTGTTCTCTAATGACTATCTCACCCAGTATTGTTCTCTAATGACTATCTCACCAAGAAGTGTTCTCTAATGACTATCTCACCATGCATTGTTCTCTAATGACTATCTCACCCAGTATTGTTCTCTAATGACTATCTTACCAAGTGTTGTTCTCTAATGACTATCTCACCAAGTATTGTTCTCTAATGACTATCTCACCATGTATTGTTCTCTAATGACTATCTCACCATGTATTGTTCTCTAATGACTATCTCACCCAGTATTGTTCTCTAATGACTATCTCACCATGCATTGTTCTCTAATGACTATCTCACCATGCATTGTTCTCTAATGACTATCTCACCAAGTATTGTTCTCTAATGACTATCTCACCAAGTATTGTTCTCTAATGACTATCTCACCAAGTATTGTTCTCTAATGACTATCTCACCATGTATTGTTCTCTAATGAATATCTCACCATGTATTGTTCTCTAATGACTATCTCACCATGCATTGTTCTCTAATGACTATCTCACCATGCATTGTTCTCTAATGACTATCTCACCCAGTATTGTTCTCTAATGACTATCTTACCAAGTGTTGTTCTCTAATGACTATCTCACCATGCATTGTTCTCTAATGACTATCTCAACCAGTATTGTTCTCTAATGACTATCTCACCATGCATTGTTCTCTAATGACTATCTTACCAAGTGTTGTTCCCTAATGACTATATCACCAAATATTGTTCCCTAATGACTATCTTACCAAGTGTTGTTCTCTAATGACTATATCACCATGCATTGTTCTCTAATGACTATCTCACCCAGTATTTTTCTCTAATGACTATCTCACCAAGAAGTGTTCTATAATGACTATCTCACGATGCATTGTTCTCTAATGACTATCTCACCCAGTATTGTTCTCTAATGACTATCTCACCATGCATTGTTCTCTAATGACTATCTCACCATGCATTGTTCTCTAATGACTATCTCACCATGCATTGTTCTCTAATGACTATCTCACCCAGTATTGTTCTCTAATGACTATCTCACCAAGAAGTGTTCTCTAATGACTATCTCACCATGCATTGTTCTCTAATGACTATCTCACCCAGTATTGTTCTCTAATGACTATCTTACCAAGTGTTGTTCTCTAATGACTATCTCACCAAGTATTGTTCTCTAATGACTATCTCACCATGTATTGTTCTCTAATGACTATCTTACCAAGTGTTGTTCTCTAATGACTATCTCACCAAGTATTGTTCTCTAATGACTATCTCACCATGTATTGTTCTCTAATGACTATCTCACCATGTATTGTTCTCTAATGACTATCTCACCCAGTATTGTTCTCTAATGACTATCTCACCATGCATTGTTCTCTAATGACTATCTCACCATGCATTGTTCTCTAATGACTATCTCACCAAGTATTGTTCTCTAATGACTATCTCACCAAGTATTGTTCTCTAATGACTATCTCACCAAGTATTGTTCTCTAATGACTATCTCACCATGTATTGTTCTCTAATGACTATCTCACCATGTATTGTTCTCTAATGACTATCTCACCATGCATTGTTCTCTAATGACTATCTCACCATGCATTGTTCTCTAATGACTATCTCACCCAGTATTGTTCTCTAATGACTATCTTACCAAGTGTTGTTCTCTAATGACTATCTCACCATGCATTGTTCTCTAATGACTATCTCAACCAGTATTGTTCTCTAATGACTATCTCACCATGCATTGTTCTCTAATGACTATCTTACCAAGTGTTGTTCCCTAATGACTATATCACCAAATATTGTTCCCTAATGACTATCTTACCAAGTGTTGTTCTCTAATGACTATCTCACCATGCATTGTTCTCTAATGACTATCTCACCCAGTATTTTTCTCTAATGACTATCTCACCAAGAAGTGTTCTATAATGACTATCTCACGATGCATTGTTCTCTAATGACTATCTCACCCAGTATTGTTCTCTAATGACTATCTCACCATGCATTGTTCTCTAATGACTATCTCACCATGCATTGTTCTCTAATGACTATCTCACCATGCATTGTTCTCTAATGACTATCTCACCCAGTATTGTTCTCTAATGACTATCTCACCAAGAAGTGTTCTCTAATGACTATCTCACCATGCATTGTTCTCTAATGACTATCTCACCCAGTATTGTTCTCTAATGACTATCTTACCAAGTGTTGTTCTCTAATGACTATCTCACCAAGTATTGTTCTCTAATGACTATCTCACCATGTATTGTTCTCTAATGACTATCTCACCATATATTGTTCTCTAATGACTATCTCACCCAGTATTGTTCTCTAATGACTATCTCACCATGCATTGTTCTCTAATGACTATCTCACCATGCATTGTTCTCTAATGACTATCTCACCAAGTATTGTTCTCTAATGACTATCTCACCAAGTATTGTTCTCTAATGACTATCTCACCATGTATTGTTCTCTAATGACTATCTCACCATGTATTGTTCTCTAATGACTATCTCACCCAGTATTGTTCTCTAATGACTATCTCACCAAGTATTGTTCTCTAATGACTATCTCACCAAGTATTGTTCTCTAATGACTATCTCACCAAGTATTGTTCTCTAATGACTATCTCACCATGTATTGTTCTCTAATGACTATCTCACCATGTATTGTTCTCTAATGACTATCTCACCCAGTATTGTTCTCTAATGACTATCTCACCATGCATTGTTCTCTAATGACTATCTCACCATGTATTGTTCTCTAATGACTATCTCACCATGCATTGTTCTCTAATGACTATCTCACCATGCATTGTTCTCTAATGACTATCTCACCCAGTATTGTTCTCTAATGACTATCTTACCAAGTGTTGTTCTCTAATGACTATCTCACCCAGTATTGTTCTCTAATGACTATCTCACCATGCATTGTTCTCTAATGACTATCTCACCATGCATTGTTCTCTAATGACTATCTCACCATGCATTGTTCTCTAATGACTATCTCACCAAGTATTGTTCTCTAATGACTATCTCACCAAGTATTGTTCTCTAATGACTATCTCACCAAGTATTGTTCTCTAATGACTATCTCACCATGTATTGTTCTCTAATGACTATCTCACCATGTATTGTTCTCTAATGACTATCTCACCCAGTATTGTTCTCTAATGACTATCTCACCATGCATTGTTCTCTAATGACTATCTCACCATGCATTGTTCTCTAATGACTATCTCACCATGCATTGTTCTCTAATGACTATCTCACCATGCATTGTTCTCTAATGACTATATCACCAAATATTGTTCCCTAATGACTATCTTACCAAGTATTGTTCTCTAATGACTATCTCACCATGCATTGTTCTCTAATGACTATATCACCAAATATTGTTCCCTAATGACTATCTTACCAAATATTGTTCCCTAATGACTATCTTACCAAGTGGTGTTCCCTAATGACTATATCACCAAGTATTGTTCTCTAATGACTATATCACCAAATATTGTTCCCTAATGACTATCTTACCAAATATTGTTCCCTAATGACTATCTTACCAAGTGTTGTTCCCTAATGACTATATCACCAAATATTGTTCCCTAATGACTATCTTACCAAGTGTTGTTCTCTAATGACTATCTCACCATGCATTGTTCTCTAATGACTATCTCACCCAGTATTTTTCTCTAATGACTATCTCACCAAGAAGTGTTCTATAATGACTATCTCACCATGCATTGTTCTCTAATGACTATCTCACGCAGTATTGTTCTCTAATGGCTATCTCACCATGCATTGTTCTCTAATGACTATCTCACCATGCATTGTTCTCTAATGACTATCTCACCATGCATTGTTCTCTAATGACTATCTCACCCAGTATTGTTCTCTAATGACTATCTCACCATGCATTGTTCTCTAATGACTATCTTACCAAGTGTTGTTCCCTAATGACTATATCACCAAATATTGTTCCCTAATGACTATCTTACCAAGTGTTGTTCTCTAATGACTATCTCACCATGCATTGTTCTCTAATGACTATCTCACCCAGTATTTTTCTCTAATGACTATCTCACCAAGAAGTGTTCTATAATGACTATCTCACGATGCATTGTTCTCTAATGACTATCTCACCCAGTATTGTTCTCTAATGACTATCTCACCATGCATTGTTCTCTAATGACTATCTCACCATGCATTGTTCTCTAATGACTATCTCACCATGCATTGTTCTCTAATGACTATCTCACCCAGTATTGTTCTCTAATGACTATCTCACCAAGAAGTGTTCTCTAATGACTATCTCACCATGCATTGTTCTCTAATGACTATCTCACCCAGTATTGTTCTCTAATGACTATCTTACCAAGTGTTGTTCTCTAATGACTATCTCACCAAGTATTGTTCTCTAATGACTATCTCACCATGTATTGTTCTCTAATGACTATCTCACCATGTATTGTTCTCTAATGACTATCTCACCCAGTATTGTTCTCTAATGACTATCTCACCATGCATTGTTCTCTAATGACTATCTCACCATGCATTGTTCTCTAATGACTATCTCACCAAGTATTGTTCTCTAATGACTATCTCACCAAGTATTGTTCTCTAATGACTATCTCACCATGTATTGTTCTCTAATGACTATCTCACCATGTATTGTTCTCTAATGACTATCTCACCCAGTATTGTTCTCTAATGACTATCTCACCATGCATTGTTCTCTAATGACTATCTCACCATGCATTGTTCTCTAATGACTATCTCACCATGCATTGTTCTCTAATGACTATCTCACCAAGTATTGTTCTCTAATGACTATCTCACCAAGTATTGTTCTCTAATGACTATCTCACCAAGTATTGTTCTCTAATGACTATCTCACCATGTATTGTTCTCTAATGACTATCTCACCATGTATTGTTCTCTAATGACTATCTCACCATGCATTGTTCTCTAATGACTATCTCACCATGCATTGTTCTCTAATGACTATATCACCCAGTATTGTTCTCTAATGACTATCTTACCAAGTGTTGTTCTCTAATGACTATCTCACCCAGTATTGTTCTCTAATGACTATCTCACCATGCATTGTTCTCTAATGACTATCTCACCATGCATTGTTCTCTAATGACTATCTCACCATGCATTGTTCTCTAATGACTATCTCACCAAGTATTGTTCTCTAATGACTATCTCACCAAGTATTGTTCTCTAATGACTATCTCACCAAGTATTGTTCTCTAATGACTATCTCACCATGTATTGTTCTCTAATGACTATCTCACAATGTATTGTTCTCTAATGACTATCTCACCCAGTATTGTTCTCTAATGACTATCTCACCATGCATTGTTCTCTAATGACTATCTTACCAAGTGTTGTTCCCTAATGACTATATCACCAAATATTGTTCCCTAATGACTATCTTACCAAGTGTTGTTCTCTAATGACTATCTCACCATGCATTGTTCTCTAATGACTATCTCACCCAGTATTTTTCTCTAATGACTATCTCACCAAGAAGTGTTCTATAATGACTATCTCACGATGCATTGTTCTCTAATGACTATCTCACCCAGTAGTGTTCTCTAATGACTATCTCAAACAAGTATAGTTCTCTAATGACTAAATCACCAAGCATTGTTCTGTAATGAATATTTCACCAAGTATTGTTCTCTAATGACTATCTCATCAAGTATTGTTCTCAAATGACTATCTCAACAATCATTGTTCTCTAATGAATATCTCAAACACGTATTGTTCTCTAATGACTATCTCACCAAGTATTGGTCTCTATTGACTATCTCACCAAGTATTGGTCTCTAATGACTATCACACAATGTATTGGTCTCTAATGACTATCTCACCACGAATTGTTCTTTATTGACTATTTCACCAAGTATTGTTATGTAATGACTATCTCACCAAGCATTGTTCTCTAATGACTATCTCACCAAGTAGTGTTCTCTAATGACTATCTCACCAAGTAGTGTTCTATAATGACTATTTCACCAAGTATTGTTCTCTAATGACTATCTCACCAAGTAGTGTTCTCTAATGACTATCTCACCAAGTAGTGTTCTCTAATGACTATCTCAAACAAGTATTGTTCTCTAATGACTAAATCACCACGCATTGTTCTGTAATGACTATTTCACCAAGTATTGTTCTCTAATGACTATCTCACCAAGTATTGGTCTCTAATGACTATCTCACCAAGTATTGGTCTCTAATGACTATCACACAAAGTATTGGTCTCTAATGACTATCTCACCAAGAATTGTTCTTTAATGACTATCTCACCAAGTATTGTTCTGTAATGACTATCTCACCAAGCATTGTTCTCTAATGACTATCTCACCAAGTAGTGTTCTATAATGACTATCTCACGAAGTATCGTTCTCTAATGAATATCTCACCAAGTATTGTTCTCTAATGACTATCTCACCAAGAAGTGTTCTCTAATTGCTATCTAACCAAGCAGTGTTCTCTAATGACTATCTCAAACAAGTATTGTTCTCTAATGACTATCTCACCAATAATTTTTTCTGTAATGACTATGTCACCAAGTATTGTTCTCTAATGACTATCTCACCAAGTATCTTTCTCTAATGACTATCTCAACAAGCATTGTTCTCTAATGTCTATCTCACAAAGTATTGGTCTCTAATGACTATCACACAACGTATTGGTCTCTAATGACTATCTCACCATGAATTGTTCTTTAATGACTATCTCACCAAGTATTGTTCTGTAATGACTATCTCACCAAGTAGTGTTCTCTAATGACTATCTCACCAAGTATTTTTCTCTAATGACTATCTCACCAAGAAGTGTTCTATAATGACTATCTCACCATGCATTGTTCTCTAATGACTATATCACCAAGTATTGTTCTCTAATGACTATCTCACCAAGACGTGTTCTATAATGACTATCTCACCATGCATTGTTCTCTAATGACTATCTCACCCAGTATTGTTCTCTAAATACTATCTAACCCAGTATTTTTCTCTAATGATTATCTCACCAAGTATTGTTCTCTAATGACTATCTCACCATGCATTGTTTTCTAATGACTATCTCACCATGCATTGTTCTCTAATGACTATCTCACCCAGTATTTTTCTCTAATGACTATCTCACCAAGAAGTGTTCTATAATGACTATCTCACCCAGTATTGTTCTCTAATGACTATCTCACCATGCATTGTTCTCTAATGACTATCTCACCATGCATTGTTCTCTAATGACTATCTCACCATGCATTGTTCTCTAATGACTATCTCACCCAGTATTTTTCTCTAATGACTATCTCACCAAGAAGTGTTCTATAATGACTATCTCACCATGCATTGTTCTCTAATGACTATCTCACCCAGTATTGTTCTCTAATGACTATCTCACCAAGAAGTGTTCTCTAATGACTATCTCACCATGCATTGTTCTCTAATGACTATCTCACCCAGTATTGTTCTCTAATGACTATCTTACCAAGTGTTGTTCTCTAATGACTATCTCACCAAGTATTGTTCTCTAATGACTATCTCACCATGTATTGTTCTCTAATGACTATCTCACCATGTATTGTTCTCTAATGACTATCTCACCCAGTATTGTTCTCTAATGACTATCTCACCATGCATTGTTCTCTAATGACTATCTCACCATGCATTGTTCTCTAATGACTATCTCACCAAGTATTGTTCTCTAATGACTATCTCACCAAGTATTGTTCTCTAATGACTATCTCACCAAGTATTGTTCTCTAATGACTATCTCACCATGTATTGTTCTCTAATGACTATCTCACCATGTATTGTTCTCTAATGACTATCTCACCATGCATTGTTCTCTAATGACTATCTCACCATGCATTGTTCTCTAATGACTATCTCACCCAGTATTGTTCTCTAATGACTATCTTACCAAGTGTTGTTCTCTAATGACTATCTCACCATGCATTGTTCTCTAATGACTATCTCAACCAGTATTGTTCTGTAATGACTATCTCACCATGCATTGTTCTCTAATGACTATCTTACCAAGTGTTGTTCCCTAATGACTATATCACCAAATATTGTTCCCTAATGACTATCTTACCAAGTGTTGTTCTCTAATGACTATCTCACCATGCATTGTTCTCTAATGACTATCTCACCCAGTATTTTTCTCTAATGACTATCTCACCAAGAAGTGTTCTATAATGACTATCTCACGATGCATTGTTCTCTAATGACTATCTCAACCAGTATTGTTCTCTAATGACTATCTCACCATGCATTGTTCTCTAATGACTATCTCACCATGCATTGTTCTCTAATGACTATCTCACCATGCATTGTTCTCTAATGACTATCTCACCCAGTATTGTTCTCTAATGACTATCTCACCAAGAAGTGTTCTCTAATGACTATCTCACCATGCATTGTTCTCTAATGACTATCTCACCCAGTATTGTTCTCTAATGACTATCTTACCAAGTGTTGTTCTCTAATGACTATCTCACCAAGTATTGTTCTCTAATGACTATCTCACCATGTATTGTTCTCTAATGACTATCTCACCATATATTGTTCTCTAATGACTATCTCACCCAGTATTGTTCTCTAATGACTATCTCACCATGCATTGTTCTCTAATGACTATCTCACCATGCATTGTTCTCTAATGACTATCTCACCAAGTATTGTTCTCTAATGACTATCTCACCAAGTATTGTTCTCTAATGACTATCTCACCATGTATTGTTCTCTAATGACTATCTCACCATGTATTGTTCTCTAATGACTATCTCACCCAGTATTGTTCTCTAATGACTATCTCACCAAGTATTGTTCTCTAATGACTATCTCACCAAGTATTGTTCTCTAATGACTATCTCACCAAGTATTGTTCTCTAATGACTATCTCACCATGTATTGTTCTCTAATGACTATCTCACCATGTATTGTTCTCTAATGACTATCTCACCCAGTATTGTTCTCTAATGACTATCTCACCATGCATTGTTCTCTAATGACTATCTCACCATGTATTGTTCTCTAATGACTATCTCACCATGCATTGTTCTCTAATGACTATCTCACCATGCATTGTTCTCTAATGACTATCTCACCCAGTATTGTTCTCTAATGACTATCTTACCAAGTGTTGTTCTCTAATGACTATCTCACCCAGTATTGTTCTCTAATGACTATCTCACCATGCATTGTTCTCTAATGACTATCTCACCATGCATTGTTCTCTAATGACTATCTCACCATGCATTGTTCTCTAATGACTATCTCACCAAGTATTGTTCTCAAATGACTATCTCACCAAGTATTGTTCTCTAATGACTATCTCACCAAGTATTGTTCTCTAATGACTATCTCACCATGTATTGTTCTCTAATGACTATCTCACCATGTATTGTTCTCTAATGACTATCTCACCCAGTATTGTTCTCTAATGACTATCTCACCATGCATTGTTCTCTAATGACTATCTCACCATGCATTGTTCTCTAATGACTATCTCACCATGCATTGTTCTCTAATGACTATCTCACCATGCATTGTTCTCTAATGACTATATCACCAAATATTGTTCCCTAATGACTATCTTACCAAGTATTGTTCTCTAATGACTATCTCACCATGCATTGTTCTCTAATGACTATATCACCAAATATTGTTCCCTAATGACTATCTTACCAAATATTGTTCCCTAATGACTATCTTACCAAGTGGTGTTCCCTAATGACTATATCACCAAGTATTGTTCTCTAATGACTATATCACCAAATATTGTTCCCTAATGACTATCTTACCAAATATTGTTCCCTAATGACTATCTTACCAAGTGTTGTTCCCTAATGACTATATCACCAAATATTGTTCCCTAATGACTATCTTACCAAGTGTTGTTCTCTAATGACTATCTCACCATGCATTGTTCTCTAATGACTATCTCACCCAGTATTTTTCTCTAATGACTATCTCACCAAGAAGTGTTCTATAATGACTATCTCACCATGCATTGTTCTCTAATGACTATCTCACCCAGTATTGTTCTCTAATGACTATCTCACCATGCATTGTTCTCTAATGACTATCTCACCATGCATTGTTCTCTAATGACTATCTCACCATGCATTGTTCTCTAATGACTATCTCACCCAGTATTGTTCTCTAATGACTATCTCACCATGCATTGTTCTCTAATGACTATCTTACCAAGTGTTGTTCCCTAATGACTATATCACCAAATATTGTTCCCTAATGACTATCTTACCAAGTGTTGTTCTCTAATGACTATCTCACCATGCATTGTTCTCTAATGACTATCTCACCCAGTATTTTTCTCTAATGACTATCTCACCAAGAAGTGTTCTATAATGACTATCTCACGATGCATTGTTCTCTAATGACTATCTCACCCAGTATTGTTCTCTAATGACTATCTCACCATGCATTGTTCTCTAATGACTATCTCACCATGCATTGTTCTCTAATGACTATCTCACCCAGTATTGTTCTCTAATGACTATCTTACCAAGTGTTGTTCTCTAATGACTATCTCACCAAGTATTGTTCTCTAATGACTATCTCACCATGTATTGTTCTCTAATGACTATCTCACCATGTATTGTTCTCTAATGACTATCTCACCCAGTATTGTTCTCTAATGACTATCTCACCATGCATTGTTCTCTAATGACTATCTCACCATGCATTGTTCTCTAATGACTATCTCACCAAGTATTGTTCTCTAATGACTATCTCACCAAGTATTGTTCTCTAATGACTATCTCACCATGTATTGTTCTCTAATGACTATCTCACCATGTATTGTTCTCTAATGACTATCTCACCCAGTATTGTTCTCTAATGACTATCTCACCATGCATTGTTCTCTAATGACTATCTCACCATGCATTGTTCTCTAATGACTATCTCACCAAGTATTGTTCTCTAATGACTATCTCACCAAGTATTGTTCTCTAATGACTATCTCACCAAGTATTGTTCTCTAATGACTATCTCACCATGTATTGTTCTCTAATGACTATCTCACCATGTATTGTTCTCTAATGACTATCTCACCATGCATTGTTCTCTAATGACTATCTCACCATGCATTGTTCTCTAATGACTATCTCACCCAGTATTGTTCTCTAATGACTATCTTACCAAGTGTTGTTCTCTAATGACTATCTCACCCAGTATTGTTCTCTAATGACTATCTCACCATGCATTGTTCTCTAATGACTATCTCACCATGCATTGTTCTCTAATGACTATCTCACCATGCATTGTTCTCTAATGACTATCTCACCAAGTATTGTTCTCTAATGACTATCTCACCAAGTATTGTTCTCTAATGACTATCTCACCAAGTATTGTTCTCTAATGACTATCTCACCATGTATTGTTCTCTAATGACTATCTCACAATGTATTGTTCTCTAATGACTATCTCACCCAGTATTGTTCTCTAATGACTATCTCACCATGCATTGTTCTCTAATGACTATCTTACCAAGTGTTGTTCCCTAATGACTATATCACCAAATATTGTTCCCTAATGACTATCTTACCAAGTGTTGTTCTCTAATGACTATCTCACCATGCATTGTTCTCTAATGACTATCTCACCCAGTATTTTTCTCTAATGACTATCTCACCAAGAAGTGTTCTATAATGACTATCTCACGATGCATTGTTCTCTAATGACTATCTCACCCAGTACTGTTCTCTAATGACTATCTCACCATGCATTGTTCTCTAATGACTATCTCACCATGCATTGTTCTCTAATGACTATCTCACCATGCATTGTTCTCTAATGACTATCTCACCCAGTATTGTTCTCTAATGACTATCTCACCAAGAAGTGTTCTCTAATGACTATCTCACCATGCATTGTTCTCTAATGACTATCTCACCCAGTATTGTTCTCTAATGACTATCTTACCAAGTGTTGTTCTCTAATGACTATCTCACCAAGTATTGTTCTCTAA
This sequence comes from Meghimatium bilineatum, assembly GCA_034231615.1. Lineage (NCBI taxonomy): Eukaryota > Metazoa > Mollusca > Gastropoda > Stylommatophora > Philomycidae > Meghimatium > Meghimatium bilineatum. The sequence continues at coordinate 64,661,147 of CM067305.1, read as the reverse complement.
TGACTATCTCACCATGTATTGTTCTCTAATGACTATCTCACCATGTATTGTTCTCTAATGACTATCTCACCCAGTATTGTTCTCTAATGACTATCTCACCATGCATTGTTCTCTAATGACTATCTCACCATGCATTGTTCTCTAATGACTATCTCACCAAGTATTGTTCTCTAATGACTATCTCACCAAGTATTGTTCTCTAATGACTATCTCACCAAGTATTGTTCTCTAATGACTATCTCACCATGTATTGTTCTCTAATGACTATCTCACCATGTATTGTTCTCTAATGACTATCTCACCATGCATTGTTCTCTAATGACTATCTCACCATGCATTGTTCTCTAATGACTATCTCACCCAGTATTGTTCTCTAATGACTATCTTACCAAGTGTTGTTCTCTAATGACTATCTCACCAAGTATTGTTCTCTAATGACTATCTCACCATGTATTGTTCTCTAATGACTATCTCACCATGTATTGTTCTCTAATGACTATCTCACCCAGTATTGTTCTCTAATGACTATCTCACCATGCATTGTTCTCTAATGACTATCTCACCATGCATTGTTCTCTAATGACTATCTCACCATGCATTGTTCTCTAATGACTATCTCACCAAGTATTGTTCTCTAATGACTATCTCACCAAGTATTGTTCTCTAATGACTATCTCACCAAGTATTGTTCTCTAATGACTATCTCACCATGTATTGTTCTCTAATGACTATCTCACCATGTATTGTTCTCTAATGACTATCTCACCCAGTATTGTTCTCTAATGACTATCTCACCATGCATTGTTCTCTAATGACTATCTCACCATGCATTGTTCTCTAATGACTATCTCACCATGCATTGTTCTCTAATGACTATCTCACCCAGTATTTTTCTCTAATGACTATCTCACCAAGAAGTGTTCTATAATGACTATATCACCAAATATTGTTCCCTAATGACTATCTTACCAGATATTGTTCCCTAATGACTATCTTACCAAGTGTTGTTCCCTAATGACTATATCACCAAGTATTGTTCTCTAATGACTATATCACCAAATATTGTTCCCTAATGACTATCTTACCAAATATTGTTCCCTAATGACTATCTTACCACGTGTTGTTCCCTAATGACTATATCACCAAATATTGTTCCCTAATGACTTTCTTACCAAGTGTTGTTCTCTAATGACTATCTCACCAAGTATTGTTCTCTAATGACTATCTCACCATGCATTGTTCTCTAATGACTATCTCACCATGCATTGTTCTCTAATGACTATCTCACCAAGCATTGTTCTCTAATGACTATATCACCAAATATTGTTCCCTAATGACTATCTTACCAAGTATTGTTCTCTAATGACTATCTCACCATGCATTGTTCTCTAATGACTATATCACCAAATATTGTTCCCTAATGACTATCTTACCAAGTATTGTTCTCTAATGACTATCTCACCATGCATTGTTCTCTAATGACTATATCACCAAATATTGTTCCCTAATGACTATCTTACCAAGTATTGTTCTCTAATGACTATCTCACCATGCATTGTTCTCTAATGACTATATCACCAAATATTGTTCCCTAATGACTATCTTACCATATATTGTTCCCTAATGACTATCTTACCAAGTGTTGTTCCCTAATGACTATATCACCAAGTATTGTTCTCTAATGACTATATCACCAAATATTGTTCCCTAATGACTATCTTACCAAATATTGTTCCCTAATGACTATCTCACCAAGCATTGTTCTCTAATGACTATCTCACCATGCATTGTTCTCTAATGACTATCTTACCAAGTGTTGTTCTCTAATGACTATCTCACCATGCATTGTTCTCTAATGACTATCTCACCATGCATTGTTCTCTAATGACTATCTTACCAAGTGTTGTTCTCTAATGACTATCTCACCATGCATTGTTCTCTAATGACTATCTCACCATGCATTGTTCTCTAATGACTATCTTACCAAGTGTTGTTCTATAATGACTATCTCACCATGCATTGTTCTCTAATGACTATCTCACCATGCATTGTTCTCTAATGACTATCTTACCAAGTGTTGTTCTCTAATGACTATCTCACCATGCATTGTTCTCTAATGACTATCTTACCAAGTGTTGTTCTCTAATGACTATCTCACCATGCATTGTTCTCTAATGACTATCTCACCATGCATTGTTCTCTAATGACTATCTTACCAAGTGTTGTTCTCTAATGACTATCTCACCATGCATTGTTCTCTAATGACTATCTCACCATGCATTGTTCTCTAATGACTATCTCACCATGCTTTGTTCTCTAATGACTATCTTACCAAGTGTTGTTCTCTAATGACTATCTCACCATGCATTGTTCTCTAATGACTATCTCACCAAGTATTGTTCTCTAATGACTATCTCACAATGCATTGTTCTCTAATGACTATCTCACCATGCATTGTTCTCTAATGACTATCTCACCATGCATTGTTCCCTAATGACTATCTCACCATGCATTGTTCTCTAATGACTATCTCACCATGCATTGTTCTCTAATGACTATCTCACCATGCATTGTTCCCTAATGACTATCTCACCAAGTATTGTTCTCTAATGACTATCTCACCAAGTATTGTTCTCTAATGACTATCTCACCATGCATTGTTCTCTAATGACTATATCACCAAATATTGTTCCCTAATGACTATCTTACCAAATATTGTTCCCTAATGACTATCTTACCAAGTGTTGTTCCCTAATGACTATATCACCAAGTATTGTTCTCTAATGACTATCTCACCAAGTATTGTTCTCTAATGACTATCTCACCAAGTATTGTTCTCTAATGACTATCTCACCATGCATTGTTCTCTAATGACTATATCACCAAATATTGTTCCCTAATGACTATCTTACCAAATATTGTTCCCTAATGACTATCTTACCAAGTGTTGTTCCCTAATGACTATATCACCAAGTATTGTTCTCTAATGACTATATCACCAAATATTGTTCCCTAATGACTATCTTACCAAATATTGTTCCCTAATGACTATCTTACCAAGTGTTGTTCCCTAATGACTATATCACCAAGTATTGTTCTCTAATGACTATCTCACCCAGTATTGTTCTCTAATGACTATCTCACCAAGTAGTGTTCTCTAATGACTATCTCACCAAATATTGTTCCCTAATGACTATCTTACCAAATATTGTTCCCTAATGACTATCTTACCAAGTGTTGTTCCCTAATGACTATATCACCAAGTATTGTTCTCTAATGACTATCTCACCAAGTAGTGTTTTCTAATGACTATCTCACCAAATATTGTTCCCTAATGACTATCTCACCAAGTAGTGTTTTCTAATGACTATCTCACCAAGTAGTGTTTTCTAATGACTATCTCACCAATTTTTGTTCTGTAATGAATATCTCACCAAGTAGTGTTCACTAATGACTATCTCACCAAACAGTGTTCTCTATTCACTATCTCGCCAAACAGTGTTATATAATGGCTATTCCATCAAGTTCTATAACGAATATGTCATCAAGTATTATTATATACTGACTATTTCATCAAGTATTGTTCTCTAATGATGATTTAAACTAATATTGTTCTATAATACGTTGACTAACTTCAGACAGTACCGTTCTATAATAACTTAACTGTCTCAGACAGTATTGTTATATAATAAGTTGACTATCTCGGTCAGTATTGTTCTCTAATAAGTTGACTATCTCAACCAGTATTGTCCGATAATAAGTTGACTATCTCAGAAAGTATTGTTCTCCAATAAGTTGACAATCTCAGACAGTATTGTTCTCTAATAATTTGACTAACTTCAGACAGTACCGTTCTATAATAACTTAACTATCTCAGACAGTATTGTCAGATAATAAGTTGACTATCTCAGAAAGTATTGTTCTCCAATACGTTGACTATCACAGACAGTATTGTTCTCTAATAAGTTGACTATCTTCAGACAGTACTGTTCTATAATAAGTTGACTATCTCGGCCAGTATTGTTCTCTAATAAGTTGACTATCTCAGACATTATTGTTCTCTAATAATTTGACTATCTCAGACACTAATGTTCTATAATAAGTTGACTATCTCACACATTATTGTTCTATAATAAATTGACTATCTTAGCCAGTATTGTTCTATATGTACCAAGGTAAGGTTGCTGATCTCCTGATGAAAACGTATTCTTGAACAATTGCTTGCCTCACATTGTAGTATTCTATATCTAGTAATAGGTTGTCGAACTCTTGATCAACACTCAACTTTATCAAGTTGGTTATCTCACAGTGTGTTGATATACTTGTAGTAAGATGAGGTTGTTGACTATCAACACATTCCATGGTGATCTAGATGTATGCATGTTAAAAGTATCTTTGTCTTTTTTAATTGTTCATGCTTGGTAGAGAATGAAAGCTGTGCACATTGGTTTGAATAAAACCATATTTGATAACAATCTTGACATGTTACTTGGAGAAATGTTTTTAAGTATTCAGTTCAAAAATAGGAACATTTAGTGCATATGTCAATGCATAATATTACTCTTTGAAAAAAAGAAGTATCGAAATCATTCACGACTTCGGACTGCATTTCGGTCTTCTATTTATGGTGGATGTAAGAACAGTTGTGGTATGTTTACATAATTTTGTCTGCTATATGTAGCGCTAGTTTATTGTAATCTTTATAGCGATGCGTCTTCTCTTTGCAGCGTGGACATTTTGTGCATCTGTACATAATAAATCATACATATCTCTTTGCAATCTTAAAATGTAAGTTTGCTGAATGTTTTATTGTGTGTGTGGAATAACAGACATTTGTCTGCTCTCTGCAATGTTGGTGTATGATGAATCTCTGCAGAATTCTTGTATATATTTACAGTGTTTAGTCTGATCTCTGCAGTGCTGGAGTATTTTGAATTCTCATCAGAAGTGAATCGTGTGTGGAGAAATGCAGTCTTTGAGGATATTTTATTAGGTGTGGTTTTATCTTGGCGCATTGTCTAAACCTCTATTTTTCATTGTCTAAAGTCAGCCCAATTGTTGTGTGTTCCTGATCCTACTGTGTTTGGATAGGTGTTACGGTTGAAGCATTCCATACCGACTACCTTACAAATCGTACTGAATGAATGCAAGTAAGTGTACTCAAACCGTGAACAAGGAACTACCCTAATCAAGAACTCAGACGTGAACAACAATCGTCTTGGCGAAGGGTCACACACGCGCATGCCTGGCGACATATAGGGAGGCAGTCACAGGCTAGGGTAGCCCACAATAATTGTCAAGGTACGCCAAAATCGGATGTGCTAGACATACAGGTGCATAACAGTGGCACAACGTAACCACGCTCCCGACGAAAATACATGCTGGTTACAATGGAACGAACACACAACAAACACACAAACAATAACTCAGAAGTTAGCTGCCTTACAAAAGACAACGGCCGTTTACATTGCAATTGGAGAACATAGCGTCAATGAGTATCTAAATAATCATTGAATTTTATCAGTAACGAACCACTGCGTATTGGTTTCTCATCGTCTTTCTGAAATATTTTCCTAATTTAGACAAATAACCGTGACCTTTAGATATTCCTTGTTCAGAGAGTTTAGTGATTAGCTATTGAATAATGAGCAGAACAATCAGGGACTAGATTCAGCAGATAGACAGAACAATCAGGGACTAGCTTCATCAGAAAGACAGAACAAAATTCTAGATGGATCGCTTTACTGGATGTGAATTTCTAGTACATGTACCGTGTAATTATGTGTGTCTTATATGTCGTTGTAATGAAAGTTATGATTACGAGATGTATATAAAGTATGTATAGAGTTTAATTGACGACAGATTTAGGTGGAGACACTCCTAACAGTTCACAGGGAACAGAACGCAACAACACACGAAGTACAATCAATATATTGTCGTTAACCACTATACGAGGAAATGTGACGAGAGAGAGAGAGAGAGAGAGATAGAGAGAGAGAATCAAAGGTCACACGAAGTTATAAGAGAAATACTTGTGGAATTTGTTTATGGAACGTACACGAGATATAACTTGACAACAATATATACGTGACAGTAAACGAGATATAACTTGACAACAATATATACGTGACAGTAAACGAGATATAACTTGACAGCAATATATACGTGACAGTAAACGAGATATAACTTGACAGCTATATATACGTGACAGTAAACGAGATATAACTTGACAGCAATATATACGTTACAGTACACCGGGCAATAACCGATAATAAGATGAAAATCGGCAGACGCTCGATACAGGAATCAACAATAAAACACGCATGCCAGTACAAGCAATCTAACACAACAATAAAACACACATGCCAGTACACGCTATCTAACACAACAATAACATTATGACATTATGCGAGATATAACTCAACAATACGATATGCATGACACTACTCGAGCTATACGTACATAATGCGATATCCATGACATTACACGAGGCCAGCTGAACAATAAGATATAAATGCCAATACTCGAGAAATAAGTTAATGATAAGATATACAAGTCTAGACATGAGACAATATAATGAGCAAGTGAATGATAACCGCCATCACAGTTCATGTAATACAAGAAGTGATTGTAAACACACGCGACAAGATACTTGATAAGACTTGACATCCTATGTCACACAGCTTGGACTATAAGAGTTGATTTAACCGATGTTTTGTTCCCCTCTATTGTGATATACATAATTATATACGTTTTCGATGTGGCTAAAGTAGTGATACAAAGATGTATTTAATGTCTGATTGAAAGAATGTTGTTTAAACCAAGATACACTGATAACGTATATTCACAATACAACTACTAGACAAAATACACCGTTGTTTACTACGTTGCTTTCTCTGTTTTAGATTGCGTGAAAGGGTGGCACGGAGAGCACTGCAACAAGGAGTGTTCAGAGTTTTGTTTGGAGAAACTGTGCAACATGTCTACTGGAGACTGCTTCGCCTGCATTGCAAACCGTGTAGGGAGAATTTGTCAAGGTTGGATACTGTTTTAATTATCCATAATTCTAGAAGAATTTAGTTATTTCACTCTTGGTTTGATACAAAGTGTGATCATGTATTGTGATACATGTTATTAAAAAAATGTGATAGGTGTGGTAATATATCACTTTCGGACATATACCAGATTGTATGTTATAAATTGCTCATAAGAAAGCTTCGCAATGTCAGTGAGAATATGATTCCACACACGCTAGACTGAATGTGCATTTGATGTTTGATGCATTTGTGACGCCTCTGAGATATACAAAGTTGAGGTGTGATAATGAACACTAACATAGAAAAGAACGGTGGTATGTCTATATAGTTAATGTTTTATTTTTAAATTGACAATTATACAATCCGAGAATGCTCGTACTATCTGACTTTCTGAAGATGACGAATTATTCTAATGTTGCATGTTGTGGTAGCACATTGTTTACCATATAAGGGACGTTAGATATGAACATATCGTGGATTACTACACCGAGTTATAGTAATTTTCTTATTTCGAGTTAGAAGCTTAGTAGGGACTCAGATAGCAAGAATGGTAACATAGTTAGAATGTAATAAATATATAGTGGAGCTACAACCTCCATTTTTTTAATAATTGGGTTGTAATAGTGCTTAAATCTTAGAGTATGCTATGTACTGTAGAAAAGAAATCTCAATCTCTATATGGCTTGTCTTTTACAAAGTGATGTCCTAACCGCCATCCTGTAAGATTATCGGTTCTGTGCAAGCCACCCAGCCTCTCCCAGTATCATGTTCAGAAGGGCGTCTGTGTCATATGTTCAATGTAATCGTGATCTGCTTCTTGTTTTTTTTTCTGGAACTGTGTCCACCTCATTAATAATTCACAATCAGTGTGTCTTTATATTTAAAAAATGATATACATATCTTAATCTGTGTTGTCGATAGTTTTGAAGGAAAATACACCATTGCAATTCTTATATCGAATAGTTGGCAATGGATGTTTTCTTTCTGGTTACAACATACTCAAATCTCGGTAATGTGCATGCTTGTTGAATCTGATCTGATTAAAGAGGATCAATACAATCTAATCCTTCCTGCCAACAGTCTTAACTATTGTAATAGAGACTGCTTGACTCCAGTGAAACCAGTGTTTCCGTAAGTTTGTATTAGAAGTGGGTGAGCGTGTGTGTATAACACTAGTATTTAACTGACATTAAGTGAGAGTACAAAGTGGTGGTGTACATCCATATCAAGCACACGATTTCACTAACATCGCGTGCCAGTACATGTAATGATGGTACACAAGATCCACAACATTTCACCGATTAATTCTTAAACACGATTTTTGTCTCTTGTAATATCAGACCAATCATCGGGACAATACATCCAGCTATACATATATATATACCACCATGTATCACACTTCAAACATTATAGTTAAGCTCATCTGCTATTTGCTAATGATCCAATATTTTCTATTGTTACTGCTCGTCAGTTAATAAACACAACTGTTCATTTAAAAATACATAATGCACTTTGAGAAAATTATATTTAAACGTATCATATCTAGACATCGAATTGTCAAAATTCAGTCATTCATTAAATATTCGTGAATGTTAATTATTGAGTCAAGATTCTTATATAACTGCGAATACGTTATGCAGGTTCGGCGTCAAAATGATCTATCACAGCGCTGTAATCACGTATTATCATCATCTCATCTCCGTGTGTGATGTGTCCGGTCCATGAGTGATGTGTACGGTCCATGAGTGTTGTTTCCGGTCCATGTGTCAAGTGTACGGTCCATGAGAGATGTGTCCGCTCCATGAGTAATGTGTACGGTCCATGAGTGATGTGTCCGGTCCATATGTGATGTGTCCGTTCCATGTGCTTTGTATCCGGTCCATGTGTGGTGTGTCCGCTCCATGTGTGATGTATCCGGTCCATGTGTGATGTGTCCGCTCCATGAGTGATGTGTACGGTCCATGAGTGATGTGTACGGTCCATGTGTGATGTGTCGGGTCCATGTGTGATGTGTCCGTTCCATGAGTGATGTGTCCGTTCCATGAGTGATGTGTCCGGTCCATGTGTGATGTGTCCGCTCCATGTGTGATATATCCGGTCCATGTGTGATGTGTCCGCTCCATGAGTGATGTGTACGGTCCATGAGTGATGTGTACGGTCCATGTGTGATGTGTCGGGTCCATGTGTGATGTGTCGGGTCCATGTGTGATGTGTCCGTTCCATGAGTGATGTGTCCGTTCCATGTGTGATGTGCCCGGTCCATGTGTGATGTGTCGTATCTCTTCCTTTTGACACGTGTCTCAGGAGAAACTAAGTTTAACTATGAACATTTCACTTCGATTGTTGATAGATAGAATAAATCTATCAATACTCCCTGATTGTTACTAGATAGAAAAATCTATGAATGATCCCCTATTGTTACTAGGTAGAATGAATCTATGAATGATCCCTGATTGTTACTAGGTAGAATGAATCTATGAATGATCCCCTATTGTTACTAGGCAGAATGAATCTATGATTGATCCCTGATTGTTACTAGGTAGAATGAATCTATGAATGATCCCTGATTGTTACTAGGTAGAATAAATCTATGAATGATAACTAATTGTTACTAGGTAGAAAGAATATATTAATGATCCCTGATTGTTTCTAGGTAGAATAAATCAGAGAGTTTAGTGATTAGCTATTGAATAATGAGCAGAACAATCAGGGACTAGATTCAGCAGATAGACAGAACAATCAGGGACTAGCTTCATCAGAAAGACAGAACAAAATTCTAGATGGATCGCTTTACTGGATGTGAATTTCTAGTACATGTACCGTGTAATTATGTGTGTCTTATATGTCGTTGTAATGAAAGTTATGATTACGAGATGTATATAAAGTATGTATAGAGTTTAATTGACGACAGATTTAGGTGGAGACACTCCTAACAGTTCACAGGGAACAGAACGCAACAACACACGAAGTACAATCAATATATTGTCGTTAACCACTATACGAGGAAATGTGACGAGAGAGAGAGAGAGAGATAGAGAGAGAGAATCAAAGGTCACAAGAAGTTATAAGAGAAATACTTGTGGAATTTGTTTATGGAACGTACACGAGATATAACTTGACAACAATATATACGTGACAGTAAACGAGATATAACTTGACAACAATATATACGTGACAGTAAACGAGATATAACTTGACAGCAATATATACGTGACAGTAAACGAGATATAACTTGACAGCTATATATACGTGACAGTAAACGAGATATAACTTGACAGCAATATATACGTTACAGTACACCGGGCAATAACCGATAATAAGATGACAATCGGCAGACGCTCGATACAGGAATCAACAATAAAACACGCATGCCAGTACAAGCAATCTAACACAACAATAAAACACACATGCCAGTACACGCTATCTAACACAACAATAACATTTAAATGACATTATGCGAGATATAACTCAACAATACGATATGCATGACACTACTCGAGCTATACGTACATAATGCGATATCCATGACATTACACGAGGCCAGCTGAACAATAAGATATAAATGCCAATACTCGAGAAATAAGTTAATGATAAGATATACAAGTCTAGACATGAGACAATATAATGAGCAAGTGAATGATAACCGCCATCACAGTTCATGTAATACAAGAAGTGATTGTAAACACACGCGACAAGATACTTGATAAGACTTGACATCCTATGTCACACAGCTTGGACTATAAGAGTTGATTTAACCGATGTTTTGTTCCCCTCTATTGTGATATACATAATTATATACGTTTTCGATGTGGCTAAAGTAGTGATACAAAGATGTATTTAATGTCTGATTGAAAGAATGTTGTTTTAACCAAGATACACTGATAACGTATATTCACAATACAACTACTAGACAAAATACACCGTTGTTTACTACGTTGCTTTCTCTGTTTTAGATTGCGTGAAAGGGTGGCACGGAGAGCACTGCAACAAGGAGTGTTCAGAGTTTTGTTTGGAGGAACTGTGCAACATGTCTACTGGAGACTGCTTCGCCTGCATTGCAAACCGTGTAGGGAGAATTTGTCAAGGTTGGATAATGTTTTAATTATCCATAATTCTAGAAGAATTTAGTTATTTCACTCTTGGTTTGATACAAAGTGTGATCATGTATTGTGATACATGTTATTAAAAAAATGTGATAGGTGTGGTAATATATCACTTTCGGACATATACCAGATTGTATGTTATAAATTTCTCATAAGAAAGCTTCGCAATGTCAGTGAGAATATGATTCCACACACGCTAGACTGAATGTGCATTTGATGTTTGATGCATTTGTGACGCCTCTGAGATATACAAAGTTGAGGTGTGATAATAAACACTAACATAGAAAAGAACGGTGGTATGTCTATATAGTTAATGTTTTATTTTTAAATTGACAATTATACAATCCGAGAATGCTCGTACTATCTGACTTTCTGAAGATGACGAATTATTCTAATGTTGCATGTTGTGGTAGCACATTGTTTACCATATAAGGGACGTTAGATATGAACATATCGTGGATTACTACACCGAGTTATAGTAATTTTCTTATTTCGAGTTAGAAGCTTAGTAGGGACTCAGATAGCAAGAATGGTAACATAGTTAGAATGTAATAAATATATAGTGGAGCTACAACCTCCATTTTTTTAATAATTGGGTTGTAATAGTGCTTAAATCTTAGAGTATTCTATGTACTGTAGAAAAGAAATCTCAATCTCTATATGGCTTGTCTTTTACAAAGTGATGTCCTAACCGCCATCCTGTAAGATTATCGGTTCTGTGCAAGCCACCCAGCCTCTCCCAGTATCATGTTCAGAAGGGCGTCTGTGTCATATGTTCAATGTAATCGTGATCTGCTTCTTGTTTTTTTTTCTGGAACTGTGTCCACCTCATTAATAATTCACAATCAGTGTGTCTTTATATTTAAAAAATGAAATACATATCTTAATCTGTGTTGTCGATAGTTTTGAAGGAAAATACACCATTGCAATTCTTATATCGAATAGTTGGCAATGGATGTTTTCTTTCTGGTTACAACATACTCAAATCTCGGTAATGTGCATGCTTGTTGAATCTGATCTGATTAAAGAGGATCAATACAATCTAATCCTTCCTGCCAACAGTCTTAACTATTGTAATAGAGACTGCTTGACTCCAGTGAAACCAGTGTTTCCGTAAGTTTGTATTAGAAGTGGGTGAGCGTGTGTGTATAACACTAGTATTTAACTGACATTAAGTGAGAGTACAAAGTGGTGGTGTACATCCATATCAAGCACACGATTTCACTAACATCGCGTGCCAGTACATGTAATGATGGTACACAAGATCCACAACATTTCACCGATTAATTCTTAAACACGATTTTTGGCTCTTGTAATATCAGACCAATCATCGGGACAATACATCCAGCTATACATATATATATACCACCAAGTATCACACTTCAAACATTATAGTTAAGCTCATCTGCTATTTGCTAATGATCCAATATTTTCTATTGTTACTGCTCGTCAGTTAATAAACACAACTGTTCATTTAAAAATACATAATGCACTTTGAGAAAATTATATTTAAACGTATCATATCTAGACATCGAATTGTCAAAATTCAGTCATTAATTAAATATTCGTGAATGTTAATTATTGAGTCAAGATTCTTATATAACTGCGAATACGTTATGCAGGTTCGGCGTCAAAATGATCTATCACAGCGCTGTAATCACGTATTATCATCATCTCATCTCCGTGTGTGATGTGTCCGGTCCATGAGTGATGTGTACGGTCCATGAGTGATGTTTCCGGTCCATGTGTCAAGTGTACGGTCCATGAGAGATGTGTCCGCTCCATGAGTAATGTGTACGGTCCATGAGTGATGTGTCCGGTCCATATGTGATGTGTCCGTTCCATGTGCTTTGTATCCGGTATATGTGTGGTGTGTCCGCTCCATGTGTGATGTATCCGGTCCATGTGTGATGTGTCCGCTCCATGAGTGATGTGTACGGTCCATGAGTGATGTGTACGGTCCATGTGTGATGTGTCGGGTCCATGTGTGATGTGTCCGTTCCATGAGTGATGTGTCCGTTCCATGAGTGATGTGTCCGGTCCATGTGTGATGTGTCCGCTCCATGTGTGATATATCCGGTCCATGTGTGATGTGTCCGCTCCATGAGTGATGTGTACGGTCCATGAGTGATGTGTACGGTCCATGTGTGATGTGTCGGGTCCATGTGTGATGTGTCCGTTCCATGAGTGATGTGTCCGTTCCATGTGTGATGTGCCCGGTCCATGTGTGATGTGTCGTATCTCTTCCTTTTGACACGTGTCTCAGGAGAAACTCAGTTTAACTATGAACATTTCACTTCGATTGTTGATAGATAGAATAAATCTATCAATACTCCCTGATTGTTACTAGGTAGAATGAATCTATGAATGATCCCTGATTGTTACTAGGTAGAATGAATATATGAATGATCCGCTATTGTTACTAGGCAGATTGAATCTATGATTGATCCCTGATTGTTACTAGGTAGAATGAATCTATGAATGATCCCTGATTGTTACTAGGTAGAATAAATCTATGAATGATAACTAATTGTTACTAGGTAGAAAGAATATATTAATGATCCCTGATTGTTTCTAGGTAGAATAAATCTATTAATAATCCCCGATTGTTAATAAGTAGAATGAATCTATGAATGATCCCTGAGTGTTACTAGGTAGAATAAATCTATGAATGATCCCCGATTGTTACTAGGTAGAATGAATATATGAATAATCCCGATTGTTACTAGGTAGAATAAATCTATGAATGATCCCCGATTGTTACTAGATAGAATGAATATATGAATGATCCCCGATAGCTTACGATGTATAGATTCTACATATTTATTTCCCGACTCGAATATTATCAGCATATTTTAATTTCATTTGTTGCATCCCATGTATGTTGTTTTTACTGTTTCCGCAGGTGCTGACTAGACTACTTTTAACACTAAGTCCATACCTATCCCTGCCCACACTTTTTTCCAGACATGAACAATTAAAGTCGTGCACATTCCTTGTTTTCTAGAAACGCTGACACGTTTAGCATGTGACACTCAGCGTCATTGTCTGGTTTCATTCTAAAAACATTACTCAACAGATGTGTTTACCCCAACCTCTATTGTTACATTTATAGTCTGCTGCTTGATAGAGCAGATGAGAGAGAGAGAGAGAGAGAGAGAGAGAGAGAAAGAAAGAGATGGAATGAGGCCAATATGGCCAGAAGAGAAAAAGAAAAAAAAAAGAAGAAGCAACCGATCTTATATAGGCAGTGGTGAGAAACTATTGGTAGGAGCAGATAATTGTGAAAAGAAAATATAGTGAATATATATGCACGTTAGACGGCAATATATAATTGATAAATGAAAAACTGGAAACATATTAGAGATGCGTGTAATCAGTGCTTCCTTGAAACTAATGGTCACAAACGGAAGGGCTATGGAAGTCAAAAAGTAGAAAATGAGAGACAGTGAGGCAGTCTCGCCAGGTGAAATAAATCAGACATAGCCAATTAAGCATAATAAAGGAGACAAGGATGCAACGAAAACCAGCTGACGGAAATTATGTCAGAAAGAGCAATACAGATTATGCAAAATGGTATGTGGCTTCTTCATTTTTGTTTCTTTTTCGTGTCTGTTCTTGCCATTTTGGCATCTTTCTCATCATCTCTCTCTCTCTCAATCTCATCTCTCGAACCATACTCTTTTTCTCTCGCACACTGATTGTATTCTAATAATCATTGTCTGTGGCTACGTTTGAGATACGTATCTTAATGTATCGGTATGTATCTCATTGTACTTGATACCACACCGTATCTATTTTCTCTCCTCAGCTACGTCTGAACACGTTTTCCCATCACCACCTCTTCCTCCCTGCTATGCTGCTCCATCGTTGCTACCTCCGCTATTTCTCCTTTTATATCCGTCCTATCATAACCACGTTTGTCTCCATGTAAGATTCGTTGTACTGTTCTTTTTTTTTTCATTTGTCCTGATGAAGGCGTTTTAGTCGAGACGTCGTCCGTCTCTGTTTCTCGTCGTTAGGTTATTTTATGTTTTATTTTGGTATCTACCTAGTTTTATTATCTTGAAACATGTTATATTAGACCGTTATTTTCTGGGATTATAAGACAACATATATATATATATATATTATTTGTCCCACCACTAACAATGAGTGTGCATGTTTTCTCATGTGAACGTCGGCATATGACGATGTACACGATACCAATTGTTAATGTTCGTGACATCGAATGTCATAATAGTTTCACGTGGATATGTTTGGCTTTCTATTCCCAACAGATTGTCCAATTGGCATGTTCGGATCTAACTGTCAATTCAACTGTTCTTCTGGTTGTGATAGTGGATGTAACATAATAAATGGACAGTGTGACTGTAAGGAGGAGTACACAGGCTTATTTTGTACAGGTTTACAACGTATGGTGTCATGTAATCGGTCATCAGTCATATGATATCATGACACTGTCATATAACCACATCACGCACATTTATGTACGTGTGTGTGTGTGTGTGTATATATACATATAACCACATCACGCACATTTATGTACGTGTGTGTGTGTGTATATATATTTATATCTCTTCTTCTTCTGCGTTCATTCTCAAACTCCAACTGGATCTAGCTGGATCATGGTCCTGCTAGATTTCCAGCAGGATGTAGTCCAGAAAATGGAAATGCGTTGTTTCGCCGTTTTATTTGCGCCAATGGCCCGACACATCCGTCTTCGGCGGATATATTTATATAATAAGATTGTATTGCAATCAATGCTTAACCAGTGCTATCACTAACAACATTGATGTATGTCTTGGTAATGTTTTGTGGTGAGACAAAGATGCCTAAGTCATCCCAATTTTAAATATGTGTATGGTTGTGCGTCTGTGTTATTTACACTTGTTTTTTTATTGGTGTGTGTTTCTTGAGAAATGACTTGTTAGACTGTAATATGGATTAGTTTCCTTGTTCTTTTGTTTTATCGCTAGTTATTTAATTTTAACATCGATAGTTAGGATTTTACAGTAACCATTTTACTTGATTCTGTATTTACCACTCATTAGTTTTGTTCTGTGGCAGCCTCCATTTTGTCGGAGATTCTCTGACATTTTGATTATGTATCAATCAATCAATAAACCCGTAACCCGTCAGAGTCCTAGGGATACCGCATTGGATGCTTCAGCACACATATTCATCCAGCGAATTATATCCTCAGCGATGCGGATGAGTGTGGAAATATATTGTCCTGCCCATTACCTGCTGTTGTCTATCCATGCCTTTATATTTACCCTCCTCTGTTTCTTCCACCATCGACAGTTCCCTGCAGTATTGGTTGTGACAAGGGATCATGTCTGCATACATGTCCAAACCATGCTAGTTTTCTTCGATTCACTATTGGTAGCAATGTTTCTTGTACACTCGCATGCATCATCTCTATTTTATTTCATATGTACATATTTTTTGTTTTATTTCCCATATAAGAAATTCGTAGAAGTATTATTGTAGCAGTTGTACTCGAAAGCATGTAATCGTCTCTCCATGTCAAACTGTGAGTATCAAACTTTTGCAATCATACAGCACAACAGAAAGCACTAACGACTTATACAGTTTGATTTTTACTCCTACATTGATGTTGCTTGTCAAAATCACAGTTAGCCTTGACATGGAGACTAAATCTGTCTCCAGCCTTATTTTTAATTATGTATTCGATCAACGAAATTTTCATGTGTTTTCATTGGTATCTTTTGAAGATAATTAAGCATATTCATGTATGGTCTGATACATTGTGTTGGATAATTAATAATTTTGTGAATTTGTTCTACATCTTGCACTTAGTAATATTTATGTTGTGGTTTTTGTTTTCATGAATATGTTTTTATATGATCTAGAATGTCGTGCTGACGTGAACAATTCTAACTGCCAAGTCAGCTGCTCTAGGGGGTGTCAGCTCACATGTGATAACCAAAATGGACACTGCACCTGTAGAAATGGATACACAGGTTTACTGTGTTTAGGTAATTATACTAGTCTTTATTATAAACCGATATATAATAATGACAACATATTGTAATTATAAGTTGTCACATATTTACATGTAGATGTACGTACAATATATATTTGCATGGTATCAGGTGAATTTACTGCTCAGTTCACTCTGGTCATGGCAGTAATGAGAGGGCAGATAGAGTGTCATCACCTGTAACAATGGACCGGGCGTTAATAACGGATAGTGATAATTACCTAATTTGCTTGATAAAGCTCTGATGAATAAGTCATGGGGATATATGCAACATGTATGACCATTTTTATAGAATTATATGTTACGTTTGGTATTAGTAGAACTGGATGTCTACATGAGATATAATGATCATATTTAACCAGTGGGGCACCAGGACCATCAGCTTGCATCACCGTCGTCATCTGCAAAGTGAGACTGAACACCATTGGATATGCGCGCTTTATAACCAATAGCAGTAACAATAATCATTATAATCTTACATTAAGCTATTTATGTGACATGCATCGTATGAGATGTATGTGTAATTATATTAAATATATACTATACTTCCGTATGATTGCTATTTATCAAGTTATTATGTGTGTGTTGTGGTAACTCCATAATGAATCAATCACTGATGTTTTGTTTTGACCTTCAGTTTTACGTGTATGTGCCTTTTGATATAGTCTCTTTTTCAAAAGTCCCCGCACCTCTAAGCAATGTCGACCTGTATTGACCAAGGTCATATGCTAATTGTTCCCAACCAATTGCGCTCAAAAGAAACGGAATTCATGAGGATATGAGGCTTTGCATAAATGATTGCATTTCAGGAGGATTTCACACTTTTCATTTGCCAAAGATTATCAAACAATATTTGCCGTTGGACACGATTATTGGTTATTCCTAAATTAAGGAATATGGTAATACAGTTTTACTAATCACTAAAGACACACATGATAACATACACAAACCCGCGTTTCAAGCAAAAGACCTGTATCAAAACAAAAATTAACATACAATGAAAACATAAACCAGAAAAAGGACAGTAAGGATACAAACGTTCACATGGGCATGTGTACTGTAGATTGACCGGAAGAGGAGAAACGACGCCGGATAAGAAATATACAAACATTACTACTTACATTATATATATATAATACATATTATACATATATATATATTGTAATCAAACGTACTTCCAGAATTCATAGTTGATGTTGTCAAGGTAACATTTCATATGTCATGTTGTCCCAAGCTAATAACTTTCAACTGAGTCACCACTACCGGACTGAAGAACTCAAATAACACTGCGCAACACATACAAAATGACAGACATGAAAATAATCATTTCCTACTGAAAATGTGGTGAGAAAAACCAATATCACATTAAAAATTCTCAGTTTGCTCTTAGTGTTGTGATATTCCTTGCTTATTGTGTCGAAAAAAGTGGAAAACGTTTCTGACGAAAAATTTATTCAGCGACGAATGCATGTTGACACCGTGCGACTTCTCTCAATGGCCGCTATATTGTTTAAATCGTGTGTTGATGTAAAAAACAAACCACATATTTCAACATGTGTATATAATAAATATTTTCAAGTAGTATATATATATATATTTTATTTTCCAGTGCTATAAATGTCTGAATTTGTATAAAGATTGGATTCCATAATGTCACGAAAGTGCGTTAATAGTGCTAACAATTTTTGCTATGTTTGTGGCGAGGGGACGTTGTCGTCTCAAAAACGAAAAATTACACCTTTAATTAAAACTGCATATCATCTTTACTTCGGCTGTAAGATAGCTGATCAAGACAAACCATGGGCACCTCACATTTGCTGTATTACATGTACTGTGAAACTCTGTGGTTGGCTGAATGGCAAAGTGCGGTCAATGCCTTTCGCGATTCCTATGATATGGAGAGAGCCGAGAGATCATGTAAGTGACTGCTATTTTTGTATGGTGCCTCCTCTCCAACACGGAATATCTAAGAAGAAGAAGTGGACTTTGAATTACCCCAATATTCCATCAGCTATACGGCCAGTACCACATGGTAAAGATCTGCCTGTTCCTACCTCACCCAACCAGAAAGTTATAGAGCTTGATGCAGATTGTGGTCAAGAAATACAACCTGAGTTTGAACAGGAAGATACTCGATTCACACCAATAGGTTCTGTTGATATTCTACATAGAATTTCTCAAAATGAACTAAGTGACTTAATTCGAGATCTTGACTTATCTAAAACAAAAGCTGAACTTCTTGCATCAAGACTTCAGCAGTGGAATCTCCTGGATAAAAATGTTAAGGTGCCTATGTACAGAGAACGTCATAAATCTCTAACTCCATTTTTCACAATGAATAATAGCATTGTTGCTTGCCATGATGTTAATGGGCTTATGGAAGCTTTGAAAATAGAGCACATACAACAAGAGTGGAGGTTATTCATTGACTCATCAAAGTTATGTTTGTAAGCAGTTTTGCTACACAATGGCAATTCATTACCTTCTATCCCTATAGGCCATGCTGTCCACATGAAGGAGACTTATGAAAATATGAAATTACTTCTTAAAGCAATAAAATATGATGATCATCAGTGGCAGATTTGTGCAAACTTGAACGTTATTGCAATTTTACTTGGCATGCAATTAGGTTACACAAAATATTGTTGCTTTCTGTGTGAATAGGACAGTCGACAGAGAACTTCTCATTACATTAGGAAAACTTGGCCTGATAGAAAGGTTATGGAGCCTGGTGAAAAGAATGTACAGCAAATTTCTTTGGTTGATAGAAATAAAATAATTCTACTTCCTCTTCATATTAAATTGGGGCTAATGAAGAACTTTATCAAGGGCATGAATAGGGAGGGAGAGGCATTTAAGTACTAGAGGAAAACATTTCATTACCTTAGTAATGGTAAAATAAAGGAAGGATTATTTGTAGGCCCACAGATAAGGGAACTGTTGAAAGATGAGCATTTTGATGCCATTATGCATGGGAATGAGAAAGGTGCATGGTAATCTTTCAAATGTGTTGTACAAAATTTCCTGGGCAATCATAGAAGTGAGAACTATCCTGTTGCTATTAATGAACTTCTGACAGCATATCAACAATTAGGTTGCAACATGTCACTTAAGATCCACTTCCTGGATTCTCATCTTGATTTCTTCCCTCCAAATTGTGGTGCAGTAAGTGATGAACATGGGGAGCGTTTCCACCAAGACATTGCATTGATGGAAAAAAGGTACCAGGGTAAGTGGAATACATCCATGCTTGCTGACTACTGCTGGAATGTCACAAGAGAAGCTCCAGAAGTGGTATACAAGAGGAAAAGGAAACAATAAGAAATATGATTTTTAATACAAATATTGAAATTACAATAACTCAAAAACTAGAGCTAATAAACATTTTCTGATGTCATATTCGTTTTTCTCAACCCATTTTCAGTAGGAATTGACTAATTTTATACATGTAAAAAAAACAAACTTTTTTTTGTTGCCGAGTGTAATTAACCATGTGCTAAATGCAGGCAGTATCATATAATGTTTTCTCTTATTTCATTTAATATTAATTACCCAAGTAACATCGAGTAATTGAACTCTATTAATCAACAACCTAAGCAGGCAAACGTGTCGAATTACTTAGGAAACTTATATCGAATCAAGCGGAAAAATAATAACGAGAGACAAAATAAAAGCAACAAAACATATCAGATTCTATGAAACATGTCACCTAATTTTAAGAGCAAAATTGTAGTCAGTAAATGTATATTATACAAGACAATTATTATTCCATCACTGCTCTACCATTGAAAACCTGTGGACAATAACAACACAAGACAAACGTAAAAAATTGTGACAGTAGAAATAACGTGTCTACGGATAATACGCAGAGTGTCACTAAGAGATAAAATTAGAAATGATACTAACAGATAGTGAACCAAATCAATACTAGGAATGGATCACATCAAACGAAAACAAATCAAGTTGTTGTATCACTCTGTCAGACTACCCACAGGCATCATGCAACATATGGCCATGACACATAGACACAACGGCAATAAAGCCAGAGGCAGACCATGTTAAAAGATGGCTCACATAGGAAACACATTACGCAACGGGAAAAAAAGTTACAGGCTTAACACAAATATCACCCTTCAACCTTTGACGCCGCAAGACAAACACTGGTCACATCGTTTACATCGTTTAACCCGTTTCTATCAGTTGATAATAAGTTGTATGAGATCCAAACACTTGTCTATAGTGTGTGTGCCAGCGAGTGTACGATCGCTATTATATTTGCATTACGTTTGACAATTGTTTCTCTCAAACACTGAACACTACACGCTTTACCTAGAACCACTAACTCTACTGCCACAGAATGAATTAACCAATTAATACCATCATCATCACACCCGTAATCATCCACTCACGTAGATGGGACACTGAAAACAACGCATACATTTCGTTACGCCTCCCTGTACATTGAATATGGACAATCTTAATCATGGTCAGTCGTTAATATGTCAAACCTTCAACATTTCCCTATCAAATATTTATGGAAAGCGACTCGTGCCTTATTGTGTGGACACAACACACAAGTCTGCCACGCTTAACTACTGCTATGATGTGTTCTTGTTAGCATGCACTGTTTATTTGGCTTCTCACGCATATGTTGGTTTTATGTTCTGTATAAAGGATGCGAAACATCTGTTTTCCAACGACTGTAATCTCCTCTCTTTTTCGACTGTAACTGCAGTATGTTATAAATAATATCATTTATTAGAGATGTATATATGTTTACCATCACGGATGTACTTATTCTTTCTCTTGCATATAATATTTTATCTGGTCAGCGCATGCCGGAGCCATTTCAAAGTGTGGTTCTCTGTGTTAGTGTTTCTATCTCTGCGCATAGACGACCCTAAGTATTTAAATGTATCAACGTCTTCTAGAAGTACAATAGAAATTATTCACTGTTTTCTAGAATGTCTACCTGGAGTGTACGGATCTGATTGTGAGTTTAACTGTTCTATCGGATGTGCAGACATATGTAGCAGTACAACTGGAGACTGTACTTGTAGGTATGGATACGATGGATTATTGTGCACAGGTAGTTACGATTATTGAATCTCGTATTACTGATCTTAGATGTAAATACATATGTGAAATATGGTTGAACATATATTCATTCATTCATTTTATTTTAGTGTTGAAATTAGCGCATATGGCAATGGTCAGATCTCTCCAATTCTGCCGGTTCAAAGCTATTCTATGCATTTCTTGAATAGTATGGATATTTATTGTTTTACTTTCTCTAAGTAATGTTTTCTGAATGTGTCTTGTGATCTACCTCTGATTCTTTTGCATGTAGAAATCCAGTCAAGAGATTGGTGGTGTATTATGTTGAAGTCTTAGCGCATATAGTGCTACACTATAACACAACGATCTAGCTGATGTATGTGCATCAAGACAATATTGTAGGTTCACTGATTACGTGTATCAAGACAATATTGTAGTTTTACAGATTACGTGTATCAAGACAATATTGTAGGTTCACTGATTACGTGTATCAAGACAATATTGTAGTTTTACTGATTACGTGTATCAAGACAATATTGTAGTTTTACTGATTACGTGTATCAAGACAATATTGTAGTTTTACTGATTACGTGTATCAAGGCAATATTGTAGTTTTACTGATTACGTGTATCAAGACAATATTGTAGTTTTACTGATTACGTGTATCAAGACAATATTGTAGGTTCATTGATTACGTGTATCAAGACAATATTGTAGGTTCATTGATTACGTGTATCAAGACACTATTGTAGGTTCACTGATTACGTGTATCAAGACAATATTGTAGGTTCATTGATTACGTGTATCACGACAATATTGTAGGTTCACTGATTGCGTGTATTAAGACAATATTGTAGGTTCATTGATGACGTGTATCAAGACAATATTGTAGTTTCACTAATTACGTGTATCAAGACAATATTGTAGGTTCATTGATTACGTGTATTACGACAATATTGTAGGTTCATTGATTACGTGTATCAAGACAATATTGTAGGTTCATTGATTACGTGTATCAAGACAATATTGTAGGTTCATTGATTACGTGTATCAAGACGATATTGTAGGTTCATTGATTACTTGTATCAAGACAATATTGCAGGTTTACTGATTACGTGTATCATGACAATATTGTAGGTTCATTGATTACGTGTATCAAGACAATAGTGTAGGTTCATTGATTACTTGTATCAAGACAATATTGTAGGTTCATTGATTACTTGTATCAAGACAATATTGTAGGTTCACTGATTACGTGTATCAAGACAATATTGTAGGTTCATTGATTACTTGTATCAAGACAATATTGTAGGTTCACTGATCATTCATACATGATAATTTTTCAGTTCACTATAAATGAATATCTACTCGTATGGGTCATGCGACGTATTCTCTCCAGAATATGTGTCGTCCCAATGACCTCTCTGGCCCCTTCTCTGACTAGGGCGATGAGTCCTTGTAATATTCCTTCGACGTTTTCATTGTATCCGCAATGTCGTAAACCTATTGTCTCCTTGGTAAGTCCTTTCTCTTCCACGCAATTTATCTGCTCTTCATTACTTTTATTATTTGTCTTTCTAAGCAGAGTTAAATCTGTATACGATGAAACAGTTATATATATATATATATATATATATATATATATATATATATATATATATATATATATATATATATATATATATATATATATATATATATATATATATATATATATAAGAATGAAACGTATTTATCCTCCAGGACTACAATGCGTTAAATTGGTAGACGCACGTATTACCAAGCGTATTTCGAGTTCGGTCATCAAATTAACAGAATTTATTGATATTAATCTGGTCACAACCAACATTTCGGCCATTTGCTTCATGCAAGTGGTCAGTAACAGGAGTACCGTAAAGGTTTTTTTTTATGTGTGTAACTATGCACATAATCAGTCTGCGAACGAAAAAGCCTTCTCACGTGCGTAATAATAGTAATACTATGATCCTTAACCTATCATGATGTTGGTGGTGGTCACCCTGGAAACCTCAGCACAGGAAGCTCTCCAAACATATGCTCAAACATTAGGAGGAGTGTACACAAACATGTTAATACCAATCCATGATGGTATCAATTAATGATGTTCTCTCACCGGCTCTTCTCCTTCCACTCATGACTGATACTTGTAAAATATTTATTTTTTAAACATGTCGTTCTTCGTAGCATGTCCAACTCAAACACGACTACAAAAATTTCACTACCGTCAAAATATTGATTCTTGACAAACCGCAAGTTTGTTTATTTACGGCCGAACTCATAATTTGTGTCGTTTGTTCTATGTAGCTAAATGTCAATAATTGCATTAAATAAATTATTTTCTTAAGCTTGAATCAATTTTTTATACGCCTATATATATTTTTCTATACTGACTAACTTTCATAATTATTCTGTCTCCAATGACTGACCAACTTTCACAATTATTCTGTCTCCAATGACTGGCCAACTTTCACATTTATTCGGTGTCTGCATTGACTGACAAATTTTCACAATTATTCTGCCATTGACTGACAAATTTTCACATTTATTCGGTGTCTACAATGACTGACCAACTTTCACAATTATTTTTTTCTCCAATGACTGAGAAACTTTCACATTTAGTCGGTGTCTGCATTGCCTGACTAACTTTCACATTTATTCTGTCTCCATTGACTGACCACTTTTCACATTATTCGGTGTCTGCAATGACTGACCAACTGTCACATTTATTCTGTGCCTGCATTGACTGACCAACTTATTATGTGTCTCCAACTGTCATATTCGTATATACATTTAACATGAAATTCATAGAAGTCATATAAACACTATAATACTAAATATAATACCTCCATTATGTTCTACTAGCAGTACCACCTTCTATAGAAACAATATATACATTTTCAAGTAGTGCTGCTTTCAGAAATAATGAATACACGGGCTATTTCTCAAATCGGTTATATGAGTGTGTCATGGTTTCATACTGTCCCCAGTACTTTTAAAGTATTTTCTTGAATGAATTAATGCTGGAGGAAGTACACACTATTGCGACATTTCAGACTAACGTCTTTCAACTTTGAAATAAGTTCCCGGAGTTCAGTTTCAGAATTATCAAATCGATTAATATTATCGCAGAAAGCAAAGCTGATAGTGTGTTAACCCCCTAAGAGTTATTGATGTCTGGAGAGCTTGTAATACCACATGTATTATTTATTCACAATATATGTTTACACGAGCAGGGAAACAATTTGCTAAATCCCGAAGAATTCCTTTATCAGTCTTGAAAATGTTCCTAATGCTGGATTACGTAGATTCCCTATATATATATATATATATATATATATATATTTCATGGTACAGCTAAGGCAACTGGTTGTGTACATGACATTACGAGACACATATTTAAATGTCTCCTTAATGGTTAGAGTAGATTGATTGTATTTGATAGAACTTTTCTGGCAGATATAGACACGGATGTATTTCGACTCATGCACGTGAATACTGCCTTGTTTAGCTCAAAATGTCCAAATGATTTAAGTCGTCTGGACTATGATAGATGTGGACCGCGATATATCTTATATTCTGCTCTCGTCTGTGGGTATTGTTAAGGAGCCGGGGTGGGGGGGGGCAAAGATTAATATAAGGGGCAGAAACTTCAGAAAGTGAATACTTTCAAATTCCTCAGATTCTACATATGCAGTGATGGAAAATGCACATTAGAATTAACGAAATGGCTGGTGATGAATTTAGCTGATATGACAAGGCTAAATTTAATTTGAAAAGCGTCGCAAAATTAAACATTAAAACTCATAAATGTGCGTATTTATTCCACCGATGAAAAATGTGTCAGAGGCTGGCATCAGATACATTAGAACATGACATTACAGGGGTCAGACATGACGTCACGAACATTAGAACTTATGGGGTGGGAATAATAAGTTTTAACTTATCCGTGAATGAATCCCTATAATCATTAGGCAATATGCCCTTGCCCCCTGATTTCCATCAACAGCAAGGATATTGTATTTGTGAGTTCCACCCCACATCTCTAATAATGTGACTAGTTGACCAATTATAGTTCTCTTTCTAGTTGATTATCTCACATACTATTGTTCTCTTTGTAGTTGGTCATCTCACAAGTGATGTTCTCTTTGTATTTGACTATTTCACCACGTGTTGTTGTAAGGCTGTTGGTCCCCAAATGAACACGTATTGTTTAACAGTTGCTTGCCTCACGTTGTAGAATTCTATATCTAGTGATAGGTTGTCGAACTCATGATCAACACGGAATTATAGCACGGTATTAATGGTTATCTCACAGTGTGTTGTTATACGTGTAGTAAGATGAGGTTGTTATCATTATGATCAACACAATTCATAGTGAATTATATGTGTGCATGTTAAAAGTAAAGTTGTCCTTTCAATTGTTCGTGTGTGGTAGAGAACACAAAAATGTACACATTGGTTTTAATAAATATGTTTCTAGGATGTGTTACTAGGTTTAAATAAAACCATGTTTGATAACAATCTGGATGTGTTACTACGTTTCAATAAAACCATGTTTGATAACAAAGTGCTCAGTTCAAGAATGTGAACATTTAGTGCTAAATTATATTTCGCACATGCTGTGGCGGGTTCGAAAGAGGAGGAAATGCTAGCAACAGTGTGTGTGGCAAATGCATGCCGTAAGATGCGACTAATGAGGTTTGGATGTGGAGCAGGCTGCCCCCATTCCATACATGGTCAAAGTGACACATGAAATATCGACATAGAGCTGCAAATGTTGCACCTAAACTGTATGAACTGTAAACCATTACACATTATCCGATTTACATGCTACTGACCTACATACAGGAGTATGAGAGCGAACATATAACATGAATAATACATGAACCGGAGTTATATATACACATATATCTCATTACACAGTGTATGTATATAAATATATATAAACACATATACATAGTATTCATTTTGCAGATTGCAAACCATCAAATTTCGGCTCAGACTGTGAACTGATTTGTCCCAGTGGTTGTGATGGCGATTGTAACAGAACAGATTTACGATGTTTTGGTAAGAACAAACTGTAAAGATATGGTCATTATATTATAGATTATATCACTGAAGGCGAATCTGTATGGCTAATGTCGACAATTTGAATCATCCATCATGAGTTTGTGAATGTGCTGTAACACTAACACCATATTCTCTTTCTCTCACTAATCCATCTCATATATATATATGAGCAGTCATCCGACTTGATGGTGTTTCGAGTCCAATGTTGCCGAAACAGACGACGACATCAGAGCACAACTCTGTCGCTTGCGAAATGTTTCTTTGTTGCTCCGACCACCCTCACCATGCCCGTAACTAGTTCAAGCACAACGTCGGGATGTCGGAACAACAAGGTAACTGCTATCGAAGATTACGACTACGGAACTGTATAGTTGATGTGTCATGAAGCTTCTATAAGAAAATAACTTCAATATAAAGGCATGCCATCTACTAAGGTTTTCTCTTCCATGTGTGGTTTGTCTAGTGAGCTATTGGTGAGACCCACAGACGCAACTGCATGCGCAACTGCATGTCATCACTCCCACACTGTAAGCCTCAGTTATGTGTAAACTATCCAGCTTCATCATATGTGGTATTCAGAAATACGTTGATGTCATTTGTTCATCGTAGTATTGGTCCGCCTATTGCTCTATTTCCTGAACATTTTTGTATCCATGATTATTCTTCCGAGACCATTGTGTGCATGTATATATCGGAAATATTGACACCATTTTAGAGATCATACGATACAGTGAGTATTGTTGTATATGATACAGTTGTGTAAATAGTGTTTTAAGACAAATGTTATCATGCGTGCGTGCGTGTGTGTGTGTGTGTGTGTGTTAGATATTGTGTTGGTGTACTACGTCATTCCCAGTGATCGTGTACATTAACTCCTATATCATATGTAATATGAAGTATATGCCTGGTCTTTGTGGTGATCTAATTACACCCACCCCACCGTATGACAACATTTCTGAACAAGTCATTGGAAGAGAAGTGAACTGCACGCCATTATCGCAGGTAAGGTGAACAAAAAAATACAAATTGAACATTAGAACATGTAAGTTGAACAGTATGACTGTTAAGGAAGTTGAACAATATGACAGTTAGGTATGTTGAACAATATGACAGTTAGGTATGTTGAACAATATGACAGTTAGGTATGTTGAACAATATGCCAGTTAGGGAAGTTTAACAATATGAGATTATGTCAAGTACATGTGTACGTATACTGGATTAAACATGTAATGCTGTATTTTATAACACCTGTAGCGACATTTCACTAGATTACACGAGCAATACCTCTATAACAAGGCATGCTTGATCGTACACGAGACACATTATTTAATAAGTTATACCTTGATATACTCGGGAAACAACATAACAATGCCATATACATAATTAGAAGAAAAATGATGGTTAGGGCTCACTATGTGCAGCATGTCATATCCACCACTGCCACTAGTGACTAGAGCCTTCGTTTTTTCTAGAACATGATGACATCTTGCCAGCACATGTTAACAGCTTGTCAGCACATGTTAACAGCTTGTCAGCACATGTTAACAGCTTGCTAACACACGTTAACAGCTTGCTAGCACATGTTAACAGCTTGCCAGCACATGTTAACAGCTTGTCAGCACATGTTAACAGCTTGTCAGCACATGTTAACAGCTTGCCAGCACATGTTAACAGCTTGCTAGCACATGTTAACAGCTTGATAACACATGTTAACAGCTTGCTAGCACATGTTAACAGCTTGCCAGCACATGTTAACAGCTTGCTAACACACGTTAACAGCTTGCTAGCACACGTTAACAGCTTGCTAGCACATGTTAACAGCTTGCCAGCACATGTTAACAGCTTGCCAGCACATGTTAACAGCTTGCCAGCACATGTTAACAGCTTGCCAGCACATGTTAACAGCTTGCTAACACACGTTAACAGCTTGCCAGCACATGTTAACAGCTTGATAACACATGTTAACAGCTTGCCAGCACATGTTAACAGCTTGCCAGCACATGTTAACAGCTTGCTAACACACGTTTACAGCTTGTCAGCAAATGTTAACAGCTTGATAACACATGTTAACAGCTTGCTAGCACATGTTAACAGCTTGCTAACACACGTTAACAGCTTGCTAGCACATGTTAACAGCTTGCCAGCACATGTTAACAGCTTGCCAGCACATGTTAACAGCTTGCCAGCACACGTTAACAGCTTGCCAGCACACGTTAACAGCTTGCCAGCACATGTTAACAGCTTGCTAACACACGTTAACAGCTTGCCAGCACATGTTAACAGCTTGCCAGCACATGTTAACAGCTTGCTAGCGGATACGAAGGCTACAGCCGCTAGTGATTGTGACATTTTGCACATAATGGGTCGTGACCATCATTTTAATATAGTACATGACAGTACACGATATTACAGGGTCGGAATCAGTAGACGCTCTAGGATACACAATGCAATACGGAATTTAACTAAGAGCAGTAACGGAATAACGTATCGTATATTTGGGGAGACTCGTAATTAGAAAAACTCGTTTCATATGTTGGCGAAATTTAATTGAGCAGGTATTTATATCGTAACGGAAAGTGTTGCAACACTGCAGCGTAAGTCAGACAGACGAAGAATAAATAGGTTATTTCTTTCTAGACGTTATGTTTAAAACTCATGAAATGGTGAAATGACCATGGATAAGCAGTTAGTGTGATCTGACAAATAATTTCTTATCAGTAAGATTTGAAAAATCGGTAGAACAAAATATTATACATAGAATTTATTAGAATTTTAAAGCGAGATCACATACATTGTTGAACAATTATTTGAGCATTATTTCTTCTCGAAGACGTTGAAAAATATTATAGTAGAGAATGTATTTAATACTTAATTTAGGAGATGTCCACAGGACGGTCAAGTACCTCGTGATAGCTATATGTGTATGAATGTTAGTAGGCATGGCGGTTTGTGTAGTTACGTTATGGAATTTTGTTTGTCGATATATCTGTGGATTTCAGCCATCATCATGTGTCGTTATTTTTGTTTACGTCGTATAGTAAACAGTTATATTTTTCAGACATTAACATGGAGTTCATGAGAAGGTTATGAAAGGGAAAGTTGATTTGGCAAAGTAGTTTTTGTTGTTGTTGTTTTTGTACGGAGTATAGGGGACACTTAACCTTTAGCAAGCTGTGTTTACAAATCCAAAAACTTCCCCCTGCCACTGAATTCTTTTTTGAGAATTTGTGTTATTGATTGTGGCTGTTTTAAAAATGCAATAACTTTTTTGTTGTTAGAGATAATTAATTAATATTTGTACATATAAATAAAGAATTGAATACTGCATATATTGGTGTAATTTATTTACGTGTGTATGTGATACCAGGCGTATTAGAAAGTAGTAAAGATGATTTTTCACCAAAAAATAAAGAAATTATAACAGATAAAAGGGAAAAAAATTATTAAAAAAATTACTTATCTATAGTTTTTATATTTTCTGAAGTGGGAACCCTGTAAAATAATCCTAATTCAAATAGTATTTATGTGGTTTCATTGTCAAATCATCATAATGTCACTGGTAAGAATGAATGAACCTCATAGATTTGCCATAAATCGTTATCTGAAAGATAGACCTAGTCATTTTTTATCGCTCCAACACAGTCGATATTCAGTGATTCACCATCTAAATCATGAAAGCAGCGTGATCAATGGACAATACTATATTATATTATGAAAATCAACTTACCTCTCAAAACACGTCTAACACACTAACGTTATCAGCTAGGCCTATATCTCCAACAATTTCATCGAAGTCGCTACGCCAATCATGGCTATATGCCGAAGGGACATGCGAATTTTCTACAATTTCATCCTCGAAAATTTCTTCACCCACGCTGCCAACAGAATCAGTATCACTAGAATTATCACTATCTAACACCACATCATCTACTGGAGCGATATCTGCTTCTAGGAACGGCACAATTTCCTCCTCATCGGAATAGTCATCCATAATAAACTCGAAGAAAATTGAATCTATGATGAACAAACTTGATTTCTTGGACGTCTGTAGGAAAAAACGAACTACTCCTCTCTATTCTACAAGATTTGTGTGACAGAGATGGTGGCGGACGTAGAAATGGAATAGGCTTCATCTGCGCATGTCCCAGTTTATGTGCATTTCCAAACGATGCTGTACTACGGGAAAAAAACACGTCATGTTTATAGGTGGGTCAGGACACCTTTAGTGTAGAAGGAGCTAGTACTTTAGGGGATCCATACCACCTTTAGCTTGCTATTTATAATGTATTTAATACTTAGTTTAGGAGATGTCCACAGGACGGTCAAGTACCTCGTGATAGCTATATGTGTATGAATGTTAGTAGGCATGGCGGTTTGTGTAGTTACGTTATAGAATTTTGTTTGTGGATATATATGTGGATTTCAGCCATCATCATGTGTCGTTATTTTTGTTTACGTCGTATAGTAAACAGTTATATTTTTCAGACATTAACATGGAGTTCATGAGAAGGTTATGAAAGGGAAAGTTGATTCGGCAAAGTAGTTTTTGTTGTTGTTGTTTTTGTACGGAGTATAGGGGACACTTAACTAGCACATGACCATGCCAAGTAACGTACATCAACGTAGACTGATATACCAATTCATGGAATTTCTTTTTCGAAGTGTCAAAAGAAGTGTTGAAATCGTTCAAGAGATTGGATTGCATTCCAGTCATCTATTTTCTGTTGTTTGAAATTTGAGCAAATGTTGTGGTATATTTTTATGAGGCTAAATTCAAAGGGAAGCGAGCAAGTGCTAGGCAGAGATACAAGTGGGAGAGTAACATCACACGATGGACACGTTACAGTCTAGCAGAGTGCACCACCACGACAAGAGGCAGGATATATGTTGCAGCCAACGTTCGTTGCGGAGACGACACTTAATGATGATGCTGATTTGGTATATATTCAGAGTTGTGTCAGTTGTCTGTAGCGTTGGGCAACGACGTGGAAATATGTTACATCTTTACAGAATATAGCTTATATATATATTTGTATTCTTAACATCGACGTTTGATTATTTTATTTTGAATTACCAGAGATTTGTCTGATGTCTGTATCGTTGCATTTGTTTGAATCCTTACTAAGGCATTTTCATATTCACATAGGTTTGTCTACTCTCTGCAGAGTTGGAATAGTTTTAATCTGTACATAAGTTTGTATTATCGCTTCAGCGTTGGAGTAGTTTGAGTCTCTGCAGAATTTGTGTTATATTTGCATAGATTTGTCTGGTCTCAGAAGTTCTGGGATTTACTGAAGCTGCAGAATCGTGAAGTCTCATAAGAAATGAATCCAGTGTCTCCACTATGTGTGGAGAATTGTGGTCTGCGATGATTATTTTTCGGGGTTGGATTTATCTTGGAGGATTGTCCAAACCTATATTGTTTGTTGTATGAAGCCAACCCAAGTGTTTTCCTTGTGTCCCTATTGTGTTTGGATATATGTGACGTTTGAAGTATTCACTAATTACTCATCCTCATCCGATGAGGAGTTGGGAGAGTTGGCGGACATGTTCAATAACAGCCTTCTAAAGGGCAAAGTGAAAGAAGATTGGTTGCACAGCTATTTAGTTCCACTACCCAAACCTGGGAAGGACCACACCAGGATACAAGGCTACAGAATAATAACTATGCAGAATACGATTGGCAATCTTTTGGAAATAATTGTTTCCCGGAAGGTATCGTGTTATCTTGAAAGAAATAAGTGTTTACCAACATTGTTAGGAGGATATCGTCCAGGAAAGAAGACATGTCAGAATGCAGCCATATTTGCGCATGATGTTTTTGAGGGGTTCGATTCGCGCATGTAGACATGTGCGGTCGCAATAGGCATTGAGGATGCTTAAAATAGGGTGTCCTTGGATATCTTGATGCACCAGCTGTTAAATCTTGCTGTTAATACTTTTGTAGTGCGTTGGGTTGGCGCCGCCCTGATGCACAGGGTTGTAGTTCTTAAGTGTGGTAACTGGATATCTACACCAACGGTTATTAGCCCTGGCCTGCCACATGAATCGCCTCTATCTCCTGTACTTTTCAATGTATAGACAGTACATATCGCTGGCGATCAAATCATAGGTGTTGGCAGAACGATGTCAAATGCCGATGATATCCTGGTGTATAGACAGGGCAGAAATCGAGTAGAGTGCGTCGTGGAGCTACTGAAGTAGCTGGACAGACTGACAGATTGGTGTCGAGATACGGGAGCAGTGGTTAATCCGTCTAAGGCATTCGTGACGTGGTTTTCCTTGAACAATCACATGGTAAAGATACCCATGCCACAAGTTTCGTTGTCCGGGAAAATTTTAGAAAGGACTAGTACAATGAGATATCTGGGTGTGTTTTTTGACAGAAGCCTGAGCTTCAGGGAACATGTTGACCACATTATCATAAGGGCAGGCAAAGGCTTAGCAGCAATGACGCTTATGGCTGCTGCGCAGTGTGAGCAAATATTGTTATTTCTTTTGTACCAGGGTTTGGTTGTGGCTGTGGTGGAATATGCACTGGCAATTCTGACTCTTAGCCAAACTCAGATCGAAGGACTAGATATAGTCCAGAATGCAGAAATGCGTATCATTTTGGGATGCACAAGAGGCACATCGACAAGAGATATGCGATACCTACTTGACTGCCCAACAGCTGAGCATAGATTACAGTATTGCCGTGCATGGGCGTACCTTCAAATACATGCAGATAAGGAACACCCGTTGCATTCCGAAATACAGAAAGTTAAAGACAGCAGCCTAAAGAGAGGTAGGTCGTGGATGGGACGTGCTGAGGATGTAATACAGATTGTGTGCAGATTACAGGATGTGGCAGCAGGTGCGGAATGGTTAGGTCTACCAACATATTTCGAAACTTGTTTGAGAGTAGTAATATCACTTAGCAGGGAATGCAGAGAATGGTGGCCCACAGTTGTGGAAAGAAGTGCATGCTTTAATCAGTGAGAATACCAAAGGGGGGGGTGTGATCATATACACTGATGGATCTGTAATTAAGCATGTTTGCAGTGCATGTGACATTACAGCTCAGTGCGCAGGTAAAACGATCAAGGAGGAAAGTTGTGCCTTTGCGGTCACTACGAGTAGTATGACCATGGAGACTATGGCGATGACCAAGGCATTTGAGTGGCTACGCACACAGAAGGTAACGCAGGTCTGCAACTTGAGTGACTCTATGAGTATGATTAAGAAGGTACAAGTGGGTCTCGTTCGCGAACAGTGGATTGAGGCCTTGAGAAATTCGAGCTTGAAAGCGGTTACATTTATTTTCGTACCGGGACATGTGGGCGTTCGAGGCAATGAAAGATCGGATCAACTGGCATCGTGCGCGATTGTGGCACAGGGCGATGGGGCAATGGATCGCGCTGACGTTTTGAACTCCTTACGAGATATAACACGCGAGAGTGAGACTAATGTGGATGATGATTCCTTTTCAATGGCTAGGATTAAAGATAAGGGATTGAAATGTGGTGTTGCTAGAGGTGAACATTTTGGAGGGCGCAGAAGAATGATTGTCAACCAGCATAGGACCGGTACTGTCAGCAGAATTGTGATGGCAGATACACTCAAGGAGAGATTGGAGCAACTATGGATGTGTCCAGTTTGCAGTGATGATGATCCGACAACTAACTAACTAACTAACTAACTAATTACTGCCTTAACCATTGTAATGAAGGATTGCAAGTATGCGTACTCAGACCGTGAACAAGGCACAGCCCAAATTTAAGTCTGTCAGAGTGCCACCTGGTAAGAGCGTGCGCCAGTACATGGATTAGGAAATGTGCCAGAGTGTCACATTATGAGCAGTTTATATGTGCACGAATTAATTTGTAGTAGAGAGTTTGTGAAGATTAAAATAACTATTGCTGCAGAAATGACGTCAGAGAATGACCGGAAAAAAGCGGAGAAAATGGCAGATGGTGAACAAAGACGTCAGTTAAACTTGGTGAACGAAATCATTTGGGATAATAATCACTCACCAAAATGTCGTGTTGTCATCAGGTAGAATTTTTAACCATATAGGTCCAGTTTTGTTCGTCAGGGTCTCTAGACGAATCGCATTCAGAAAAAGGCATGGCCATCAATGGTCGCTGCTGTTCGTAACTATGGCTCTGACATTGCAGTCGTCTGCACTATATCAGAGATTCAACGATTTGTACTTTAGTTATTTAATCAGCAAACGTGCAAGTGCGAGGCATTGGTGCTGAAATAGAGGTCGCTGCTGTTATTTCAGTACATATAAGTTTGGCGTTGTTGCAATGATAATATGTATTACTATTGTTCGCAGTTATTAACACTAGAGACTGCTGCTGTTACTTCTGAACAAAGAAGTTTGTTGTCGCTAACATGAGAATTTGTATTATCGTTGTTCCTAACTAATACTTTGGTGTTGAGTTGGTATGAAATTAGATAAATTTGCTTCAGCTATTCAAACAGCTACATAAAAGATATGTGCTAATTATTCTTGAATATCATTAATCGTCATAACTATCACTCACTCTTATCATCAATGGTCGTCACTCACACGTCGTTGTACATCTGCTAACGAAGATTAATACTATCTCGCATCACAATCGTTTATCACCAACTAAGATTCGCCCCAAGATCCATAATGATCAATACGGCACCATATATGTATATATATATATATATACATATATATATATATATATATATATATATATATATATATATATATATATATATATATATATATATATATATATATATATATATATTAACAACCAACAACCACCCAACTATATCACTCAACCGACATTGTAATACGGTAACACAAGAACCCATAAGGTATCTGCCTTATACAAGTCAACAGACGTTTACATGGCAATTAGAGAACATTCCTTTGATGTGATAATCGCGACATTTATCACTAACAAACCACTACATATTGGTCTTTCTGAAACATTTTCCTAAGTGTGCCAAATATTAGTGAACTATGAATATCCATTGTCCAGAGAATATAGTGATTAGTTATTGAACAGTGAGCAGAACAACTCGATACTAGATTAATAAGATAGAAAGTTACGAATTCTAGAAGACTCTACGTGCCGCTTTAATCTGTTGGGCTAATCCATAGTTGAGAGGTATGCGCTCATCCTATTGTCAAGAGTTTTCAATGAATACTGTGAGTAGTGTGCGAATGAATATGGATTTGTTGTAGAATATATGTATGGCGTATGTTGTTGTTTTGAAATATATAATTATAAGATGTATTCTAGAATATGTTTATAATTTAATTGACTAAGGTATTAAGTGGGTACAATCTTAACAACTCACAGGGAACACACCGCAAGAACATCAAAGAAGTGCAACCAAGATCTTTAACCACTATACGAGAAAATGAGACATGGGAGAGAGAGAGAGAGAGAGAGAGAGAGAGAGAGAGAGAAAGAGAATCAGGGGTCACAAGAAGTTATAAGAAACACATTTCTGGAATCTATTTATGGAACGTATGCAAATGTGTGATGATGCATGTCTAATTCAACATGTGTAACGAGAAACAAGAGAAACACAGTTATGCATTATAATAATTAATGTTAACAATAATAAGGCAAACGATTTGAGCATAAAAATTACGTTAGGTCATATCTTTCGAACGTTTAAAACTAGCCATAACTAGACAATAAGATAGACCTTGCAGTACACGATATAAAGCTCGATAATATTATATGCATACCAGTTTGCGAGACAGAACACAACAATAAGATATACTTGATAGTACACGAGACATAACTTGGCAGTGCGATATGCGTGGCATTACACGAGACATACATTGACAGCAAGATATACGTGCCAGTACACGAGACATAACTAGACAGCAAGATATGCGTGACAGTACACGAGACATAACTTGACAGTAAGAAATACGTGACAGTACACGAGATATAACTTGACAGTAATATATACGTGGTAATACACGAGACATAATTTGACAGCAATATATACTTGGCAGTACACGAGACATAACCTGCCAGCAATATATACTTGACAGTACACGAGACATAATTTGACAGCAATATATACTTGGCAGTACACGAGACAATAACTTGATAGCAATATATATACGTGACGGTACACGAGACAATAATCAATAATACGATACATATCGGCAAACTGTAAATGACAGTACGTTAGAGAGAATTCAACAATATCATATACGTGATTGTACGCGATGGAAAACTGAACGTTAAGATATACATGGAAGTACTCGAGACATAAGTCAATAATAAGATATACATGACAGATCACGAGGTAGAACCCAACAATACGATATTTATGATAGAGCATGAGGCAGCACAATTAGGAAGTGAATGATAACCACCATCACATTTATTGGAATATAGAACATGATATGATTGTAAACAACAAAATACAATCATAATTCATAAGAATCAACATCCTAATACACACAGCTTGAACTATACTATACGAAATGATTGGTAGATTTTGAGTTATCCTTGTTTATGTGATACATCATTCTATAAGCTCACACGGCGATATAAACATACGTTGTGCATGTCTCATTGAAAGTATTTGGTTTAACCAAATATAAACGGGGAAACCAATACTCACAATAAAACAAATGCGCGCTCTACAATTAAAATAAAAATTCATCTGTTTTGCACAAACCACCCTTTTTAGAAACTGTAAACACATGTTGAGTACCATACCCCACACATATAATTGTGAAAGTTTAAAGGATACATTAAAATAACATGTGATTTTACAGCCAGGCATAACACTGCCAGCACATATACCACCAAGATAAATGAATCGAATAGAAGTGTGTTGAAACAATTTAAAACAAGTCTTAAACGACGACGATCTTTTCTCTCTGTTTTAGCATGCTTGCAAGGATGGTATGACGATTACTGTGACAAGGATTGTTCAGTGTTTTGTTTTGGGAAACTCTGTAACATGTCAGATGGAGATTGCCTTATGTGCTTTGGAAACCGTGTAGGGCGACTTTGTGAAGGTTAAGTAAGGTTACCATTATCCATTATTCTGAAAGATGTAATTTGATGTAAGGGTGAGACAGAAAATATCGCATATTCGGATACGTGTGATTCTATACTGAAATATGCGACATTTACGAAGGATATCTCTTGTGTAAACAAGTACTCTAATATATGTTTAATATATGAATAACATTGCATCGAAAATAATAAGCTCATAAGAGATGTTGGCAATGACAGTGAGAACATGATTCCAAGTCTGGTCACTCACAACGTAAACCTGAATGACTAGACTCGATTATGGTGACGGGTTTGATAGATTACTAACAGCTCTGAACTATACAATGAGAGATAACTTTACACCAGCATAATAAGAAAATAATAATGTACTGTCTTAGTATGATGAAGGAACTTCCTGAACTGACGATTATACGCTCTGGACATCCGTACATATATAATTCACTTTTTTACTTATCATTTATAAAGTGATATCTCAAATGTACACAGAAACATATGAATGTAGAAACTACTTATTCAGAGAGTTTGAACTTGATGAACGTACTTGACGTTGAACATTTAACAAAGATACGAAAACAGTCGACCTATTGGACGCCCTCGTAAAAGATGGATAGATAGTGTATTAGAGACACTCGAAAATATAACAGCAAAACAGACAAATAGAAGTGTAAAAGACCGTACACTCAATCTCCCCTAAACACCAAAAGGTGCATGAGGACATAAAGAAGAAGAAGAAGAAAATATTGAAAATTATTAGAATGATGTATGCTGTATATTTCTTCGGCAGCTTTGTTATACTATCCTATATTAGGAGTGATGCCGATATTCGTTCTTATTGAGATGGTGCTAAACCAACTCTGTTGATTCATGCAGATTAGTTGTTCTCCAATAGATATACACGTATTGTTTTGGCTCCCAGTTAAGATATGTTCCCTCTCCTGATGTATCTATGTCACGTCACTTGACTGTTTTTGGGACATTTATAATCCAGAAAGTGATACGCGAATGTACATTTTTGGTACGTGAAGGCGTAAAGTAAAAACTGTCGTTTATACATACCCGTATCTGCAGTGCTGAACTGGTGCTCACACTCAAATCTTTTGAATTCGATGGTCATTATTTCGATTTGATCAGCGGCGTTTCTATGGGCATCAAGATGGGACCAAGTTATGCTTGTCTACATATGTAGCATGGACACTACATAAACATTGTCCACGAAAATAACATCATTTTAAGTAAAGTGATACATAAGAGTTATGAGAATACCATGGTCAGCAAAGAAAATACACCAGGTGGTGTTACATACAATCAGCAACCAAGAGGGATGGATTCTGAAAACCCTATTAAAGAAAATGTAATGGTTTTTGTGTTGTTTTTTTCGGTCACGTTAAGGGACATTACGTTAAGGAGATAGTGATATTAGATTAAATGCTAGAAGGTAACACACTACTAGAAGGTCAACCAAGACTTCGGTGGACAGAGGGCATACAGGAATGTATGCACATGTACCTAAAACTTTGGGCATCATCATCGGATACGTTTTAATAGATACATAAGGAAGACTAGGTGAACAGATACATGATGATGATGATTTACAGATTGCACAACTTTGCAACTTGATGCAATGATGAATCGTGTACATTGCAAGCTGGATACGTGGCTGAACACTGACAAGTTATCACCAACCATAACTCGTCTCCAGTATATCTTCGCTTCAGTACTCATTCTCACTGAGGTACACATAGCATTTATATCACTGGCCTAGTCTTCTGACATTCCTGTCATCCTTAGTTTCTCTCTGGTGTTCACTTGGGAGTGAGACAGTGGTATGTACTATCCCATCAATTGTTCATAAAACACAATTATCACATTTGCAAAGTAGCAAAGGCAACGGAAGAAAACAATCTGAATTATCACTTAAATAAATTGGTATTTGCAGACGTCAAGTACTAGTTGTATTATCCGAATATCAGCTACACAGACAAATATACATATTACATCACACATGGCAACCCTTAACATGAAGATATGAAGAACAGAAAGAAACACCAACATATATATTAGGTTGGTTGGTTTGGTTGCTGTTCCAGCGGTCCATGGGCTCATGCTCTTTGACCCAATGCCATTAAATGACATTATATTGCTGGGAAGTCTGTGGATTTTCGGCCCACCACGGGACAGGGCCAGAGAATAACTATCACCCCTCCAGGAAGGTAGGTTTCAACCTATGGACTGCTCCTAGTCACGGTAGCCAAGATAGGTTTCACTGTGCTCATTCCCCGCCACCAATTGACTACTGGTTATGCCGAACTTCTCTATTGCTCCAGGCATTGCAACCAAATGTTCATTTCAAATGGATTGTCATGTCCTGAGTCACTGTGCCTCTATGATGGGTTTCAGCCATAGGAAAAAACGGTGCTGTCAGTTTCCTCCTCCCCAGTGCTGCACAGTACATCTCTGGCTTCCTCCCAAACACAGAGGGCGCCTACATATATATTCAGGTAAACATGAAACACATTTCAACAACACAATAAACACACAATTGTATAGATGACGTGCCATGAAGCTTTAATAAGAAGATAAAATCAATATAACGGCATGACATCCACTAAGGTTTTCTGTTGCATGGGTTATTTGTCTAGTGGGCCATTGGTGAGACCCACAGACGCAACCAATTGCGTACATATACATTAGAAACAGCAGACTTAAACAAGTGACAGAATATTCACATACCAAGGAAGTAATATAACAACAGACGGCAAGAGCAGCAACGAAATGCACACTATATGTAGTAAAGCATACCAAGCCCTAGGATACATGTAACCAATCTTCAAAAACAAATGTTTAGATCTAAACACACAAAATATCACTATTCAAACGCTGTGTTACCAAAGCCAAACATGGACAACGACAGTACAAGACAAACGTAAACTGTGACAGCTGAAATGGCATGCTTGGTCAGAATCCTAGGAATATCACTAAGAGACAGGGTAAGAAGTTAAGACATTAGAAAAAGAACCGATACCACTCTGATTTTGGAATATAGTAATAGACAACAGATACAATGGTTTTAACACATCATCAGACTACCATCAGACAGCATACCATAGCAAGCTATGCTACTCAGATACATGGATGGCAGACCTAGAGGCCGACCAAAAAACGATGGAACACTGAAATAAAAGAGGCGGCAAGTTCCACAATATATTCATCACACACGATGCCCATTTCCAGAAAACTCTTGTACTTCTGATTCTGAAAGGCAACACATAGTTTAGCGAATAGATAGATAGCCAGCGTCTCTGTTTAGATTACTTACTGTTTCTCAATATAGGTACTCTTAAATACCATAGTATCAACGAGATACTATTATATCGCTATAGTCTCACTATCTTTCGTCCACATGTTCTGAGCCATCTCTGTGTTCTACTGTATCCTCTTACTGCTTTTCTCATTTATTTTCCATAATTACATGCACTACCTCGGTCCTCATGAAGTATACAGTATGGCGCTATTGTAGCAGCTTAGTCTGGGCGGATACTATATGGTTAGGAGTAGGACTATTCGTTTCATGTGGTCGATACGTCAGTAGCCCTCAAAACCTGGACTGATTGGGTGTTAGTGCTGCACGAGGTAGCTCTTGACGTTCATGTTTTTTTATGGACTGTTGTATCTGAATGTCATATCATAACAATTGTATGTACATATATTTATGTACACATCATATGGGTTTATCTCCTCCCACATCACTTCTCTTCATCAATCACAGTTGTATCGCCTGAGCTCTCTTCTACAGCGTAACATACATATGCATTCTCTCTACTTACAGAGACCCGTGAACGCTCGTCCCAATTGCACTATCCGGGTCGTCTATAGTGTGGATTCTGTGGGTCTCGTTGGTTCGGTTACAACGAAAGCTGCTTATAGAGCTTGTAAGGTCGATTGTGACTTATACTATAAACACAATTTACCACTCATTGATCGAAACGTCTGCATATGGTCAGTGACACACATCTGACATCGCTGTTACCTGTATCTCCCATAGGTGTCCTTAGAGGAAAACGTTCAGTCACAGCAATGTCTATACTCGTAACGATGCACAGGTTATCTACTAATGATAATTGCAACGGGTCATCGTGCATGTTTCTCTCACAGTATATGGTTGGTGCAAAGGGAGTATGTGGTAGTTTGATGTTCTGTTGGTGATCGTTGTTCGTTAAAGATGAGACAGCGGGCAGTGCGAGAAATGCCCCCCAACTATGTGTTACGTATGGTTTGATGATCCTAGTTACATCAAGTTATAGACCGGCCACATTTCTCGGTACACGGCCTCAACGTAACCTTATTTTGTGTCTGTGTCCTAGGAGCATCTTCTAGTATAACTCATTGGAGTTTCACACATAACAACATCGACAGAAACATAGGGGTCCCACGACATTGACTAGTTACGTACACTGCCCCACAATAACACATGTGACATATAATACACATTGCATGCCTTGGCTTTATCGTCGGGTATGCATTTATCCGTTATGGCTTCAGGTTTGCTTTCATCCGCTATGGCTACAGGTGTGGGTATGCTTCCCTCCGTTATGTCTACATATTTCGTTCCCGCTTCTCAGTCTACTACATGTTCTCCCATCTTCGGTCTTTCTCCTCATTTTCCTTCCTCATTCATTCATCCGGTGTTCTTTTTTGATTCTTAATTAAAAACTGGCTTCACTGCACGCGCGGCATTCCCATACGTGCTTCGCCCTCCGTTCCAGCAGTCATCCCATTGTATGTATCTCGGAGTTCCGGTCAGATGTTTGATTGTTGATTGTTTGATCTTCAGGATTTTCCCCCCAAAAATTACATTTTCTTCCCTCACTTGTGTGTGCTCCCATTTCGAACAATCATTGTCTGTGTACATTCTCTGCTTCATTGACATCATCTTCATCTTGAACTGAATGTATTGCTGTCTTCATTAAGTCAACTTAATCTCTTCTCAACAATGTGTTGTCTATCGCCGCATTTCTTGCTAATAAGTCGGATGTCTCGTTTCATCTGACCCCAGCATGGACAGGATAGTGTATACATGCAATGCTCTGGGCAATTGAGTTCTTCAATAAGTACCACGATTCTTATTTCATCATGCACTTATCTGTTGTGTACATTA
This sequence comes from Meghimatium bilineatum, assembly GCA_034231615.1. Classification (NCBI taxonomy): domain Eukaryota; kingdom Metazoa; phylum Mollusca; class Gastropoda; order Stylommatophora; family Philomycidae; genus Meghimatium; species Meghimatium bilineatum. Next base: position 64,617,663 of record CM067305.1, on the reverse strand, counting down.
TACCACTAAAGCAACTATACAGTGATGTCATCGCATAACGCAAATATCCGAGACATTCTCCACCGTTTAGTATTGCATCTGTCGCCCCCCTCCCGTCTTCCCATCTTCGCATACCCCCGCTACGTGTGGCATGTTTGTTATATTCTGCCAGCACTCATACACGGGATAGCAACTTCTTTCCTTTCCCACTACTTCATGTCTAGTTATCTTTAGCTGTCTACTGCACCTCTCTTATATCATGATGATACCTTCATGACCGTACATTACCATCTCATTTCCTCTCTGTGCGTTTTAGATAATATGACTATATGTGACTTTCACCCCCCCCCCAAAACCTGATTTCACTGTCTTCCTACCCCTTGCGCAGTAATCAAACCTATACTGCATGACAGTCGAACGGTTATTCTTTAATTTATATTTTACCGTGGGATGTTCTTTTCATGTTCAAACTCCAATGTGCTACTTTTAACTACTTTCATCTTATCGTGTCCATATTTGACACATGTGGCCTTAGTGCGTACTGTCGTTCTTTTATTTCTGATCTCCAGCTGGACTCACATTGATATAAGTAATAAAACGTGAAACAGAAAACAAAACATTAGTTCATTGTATTGTCTTTCAATCATTCTCATGTCCACAATCACCACACGTCGTGATATCTAGTATGTCTTCTCTTACCTTGCTGAACCCGTTCTTCAATGTATCATACTCATTCACGATTTAATATCTTCTTCTAATCATCTGCACACAAATGCGTGCTTTCTTACGATTATGTTTCTTATTTCTTATCAATTGTTGTACTTGCTGTGATTGTAGTAATTCTATAGTATGTGTACATATACATAAAACTGTTACATAGTTTAACGAAATGTTCTCGGTTCAAATAATTATGACATGTTTTGAAAGTTTAAAAATCATTTCCTGTCTTTCAGAACTTGAAATGTTGTTCAATTATTGTTGCGAAATTTCTCCTGACAATGCAAATGTGGAAATGTATTATCTATATCTCCCTTCAACATGATGAAAGGAGAGACATAAGATAACTATTGAATTCATATATTTGTTATTTGGTGTTTATTTTAACAGTCCCTCTGAATTTCGCTTCCAGGAGAATAATAGTCTACTAGGTTTCCTGCAGTCCAGATGTAGTCCAGAGAGTGAAAATGTGTTTATCGATTATTTTATGAACGAAAATGTCCTGACACATCATGCGGAAACAAATTCATGTGTGTTATAAAACGTTGACGCACTTATCCAACTCCTACGTGACCCATGTACTAACCTTCGGATGCGACATCGATGACATACAAGGATGTCATACACACAACACACTGAGATATTTGGAGTATAAATGACAAAGAAAACTCCAGACGATATAATGAACACACGTTGTTACAAATCAATAAATAGCAAGCATATCGCAATAATAATAAATGATAACTATTATTAGATGGTGTTGAAATCATGTAATCCATGTGACTAGATCAGACGAGAATATACTTCCCCAAGTATACATGTCTTGTTCTACGGCACGACAACTAAAATGTGGAAGAACTAAGACAATTCTTCAAAGAATAATCTAGAGCGAGGCAAGGACAAAGTACATTAACATCACACAAGAATTAGAACAATTTACACCGAACTCCACGACATTGAGAGACATCACTATGCGCCTACCTTGACAGTAAAGGAACAGTCTGACTAAATACAACTTTGGAGACTAGACATGTTAACACTTCAAAATTTACTAATATATAAATGAATATAACATATCTAAACACAAGTAATTTTCAGAAACGTGCCGGAATAATATCGCAGTGGAATAGACATTGTGAGATATACATTATGTATGAAGTTGTTAAATAGTATATATATATATCGGATTTTGTTTAATTTGATGTACGTAAACATATACCAGATTTGTTTGTTTACGATCTATTTTTAACATACATACAATTTTATATTTTCTTCTTCTTCTTCTTTCGTTCACTTGAAACATGTCTATATCTGTAATTCTGACTCCATAATAAAACTCACTGTCTTTTGTAGTTCATACAGTGTCCCATAGAGTTTTGATTCCATTGTTGTTTCCTCTGGCCAATATATCTGCCTCAGCGTTTCATACTCAGAACACTCTTGAAGTATATGTTTGGCACTCTGTGCTGCCTGTCCACATGTACACATGGCCGTGTTGCCAATCTTGAACTTTGTATACATGTGACTGCGGAGTCGGTTGTGTCCTGTTCTGAGACGTAGAATTATAACTTGTTCTGGTATGTTCATAATATGATAGTCATCTTGTGTTGGTGTTTGTGGCTTTCTTATTGACTTGATCATCTGTTTTTTCTGATGGTAGGTGATTGGTATATCTGGTTGGTCTTCGGCAGCACCTTCCTTAGCCAGTTGGTCTGCTTTTTCATTTCCTGGTATTCCACAGTGAGAGGGTATCCACTGCATGGTTACCCTATACTGGTAAGACAATTCGCAAAGTAGTTTTTTTAAGTCTGTTAGTTTTCCAGACTGGAGAGCTTGAAGCACTGACCTTGCATCTGTCAGGAATACCACAGGCTGTAGGTCAGAGTTGGAGTTCAGCAGTTTTTTAGCTGCCACACTAATTGCCTGGATTTCTGCATCATAATTATTGCAGAATGTTCCTGTCGGTGTTCTGATTGTATCTCTAGGCTTGTGTGGATATTCTATATATACACCTGCACCTCCATTCCTCACAGCATTATGTACTGACCCATCTGTGTACACTCTGACCCATATATCTTGTGGATATTCCTCATCCAGGAAACTGAGGGTGACTGTCATTCGCTGCACACTGTTCTGTTCGTCCTCGCTTAGTATTCCTTTCACATGGGTCTGAATGTATATTGGCATTCCATGGCTTTCACTCCACGGGGTTTGCTCTGGTACAGACCTTAAGGGGCTGTCAACTTCAGGTAGGTCTGTAAGTTGTCTACGGAGTCGTTTAGCTTGATGGATAAACATGCTCCTTTTCAGTCGTCCCATTGCTAGATTTTGGAATCTTTCCTTCATTGGATGACTTGGCATACACTGAAACTTTTCTGCTTGAATTAGTACTTTTGTGTCTCTGCGTTCGCCAAGTGTTTGCATTCTTCCCATTTTCTGCATCTCTGCTATGGGTGTTGATTTCATTGCTCCCAAAATTATTCTAAGTGCCTGGTTTTGCACTTTATCTAGATCTTGTAATGTGGTGTTTGATGCAGGACACCACGCAGCTGAACCGTATTACAGGTGTGGTCTTATGCCTTGCTGGTAAACTTTACTGAGTATATTTCCACTGGCTCCCCATGTGGTTCCACTTAGTTTTCTCAGGATAGCTAGCTTCCTCCTGGCTTTTGTTATTGCTTTGTTTATGTGCTGCTTCCATGTCAGCTTATCATCAAAAATAACTCCGAGGTATGTGGGTTGTTTGTCTTCTTTCAAGAGCTCTCCATCTATCTTGATATGACCAGCTTTTTGTTTTGGTGAGAGGGTAAAGAGTGTAGTGCTGCACTTATCTGTGTTAATGCTGACGCACCATCTATTAGCCCATAAGGTTAGGGCATCGATAGCTCTTTGTATTTGTTTAGTGGCCACTGTTGCATGTTCTTCCGTGCACCAGATCACCAGGTCGTCAGCATACATTGCCACTTTGATCCCGTGTGGTAGTTCAGCAACTAGGTCATTGATGTAAACCAAGAAAAGTGTGGGTGACAGGACTCCTCCCTGGGGGACTCCATGACGCAGTAGAACTGTCTTGCTCTTGCGACCATCTAATTGTACCCTGGCTCTTCTATTATGCAGGTATGCTTTTACCCATTTGTACATTCTTGAGCTAACCCTGCAATTTCGCAATTTCTTTAGGAGCCCTTCTTTCCAGACCTTATCAAATGCTTTCCTGAGGTCTATCCATGCTGCTAGTACCAGTTTCTTTTCTTGGAAGGAGAGTAGCACTGTCTGAAACCTGCTTACTGTGATACCAGAAGGTTTTCACTTTCAAGGTACCACTGCATCCTAAGATTGATAATGCGTCCCATTGTTTTACATAGACAGCTTGTGAGGCTGATGGGCCTGTAGTTGGAGACTGTGTTGCCATCTTTTCCTGATTTGAGGAGTGGTATCATTATTGCTTCTCTCCACGCCTGTGGTACATTACCTGTGGACCAGCTTGTGTTAAAGATCTGCAGTAGCTTTGCTCTTGCTGCACTTCCCAGGTTTCTAATCATTTCATTGGACACTCCATCAGCTCCAGGGGCCTTTTTCATTTTTAATTTGGATATTGCATGATCCAGTTCTCTCATTGTGATTGGTGCCTCCATGACTTCAGGTATAGGTTCACCTTGTCCAATGTTTTGCTGGTTCTCTCGAACCTCCTGTTGTTTGTCTGGGCTGACTTTGCCGTTATTGTCTTCTGCAAAGGAATCTGCAAAGTAATCAGCTGCATGTTTACCTGTTAAAATGTTTCTATCTTTATAAAGTGTGATCCTGGTATTTCTCCCTGTACCTTCATCATTTAGTTGTTTTACAAGTTTCCATAATTTCCTAGTATCTCTTTCTAGGTTCAGCGACTCTGTTTTTTTTGTTTCCAGCTGCTCCGTCTGGCTCTTTGAAATTTAGCCTTTGTTTGCTGATATTTGTTGTGATGTTCTTGGCTAGGTCTGTTCTCAGCCTGCTGTCTAGATGTTTCCATCTCATTTTGCAGCTTTTCCAGTTCATCATTCCAATAGGGTTTGTAGTTTTTGCGTGCCCCCCTGGGTATGGTTTTACTAGCAGCATGTAGTATACATCTATTAAATTCATTCACTGCTCTATGATGTCTTTGTCCAAGTTAATGTCCTTAGCTAGAACACTGGTTAAATGCTGGTACATTTTGTCTGCCCTTTTATAGTTCCACCTAGTGAGCGTGCTGCTGTCCGTGGTAAATTCATTGTGGATTTCCAGAAATACTGGTCTGTGGTCACTACCTCCAAGCTGCTTTCCAACGACACGTGTGATGTTCCATTCCAACTCTGGTGAGTGGAATGCTAGGTCTGGTGTAGAGGTGGTGTGCCATGCTCTCGAGTAGAAAGTTGGCGAGTCTGCTGGCTGGTTAATAAGGATGAGATTATTTTCATCCTGCCAGCTCTCAAGTTCCTCACCTCTCTTGTCGATATGATCGTAGCCCCAGCTCTGAGAGTGGCTGTTGAAGTCACCACACACCATAATCCTTTCTTTGTCTGGAATTGTGTCTAGTGCCAATGGTTTATCATTTGGGAAGTAGTAGTTCAGGAGATCGAATTCTGCACTGTCTGCTTTTAGGTGGAGCATCTGGTATTCTGCCCCTTCCATATATACTGCAAGCTGACATGCGCTGATATTGTTTTTAACAAGTGTCAGAATTCCACCCTTTCGCCTGTCCTTTCGGTCAGATCGGTAGCACTGGTAGCCTCTGATTTTGAAGGCTATGTCGCTGCTGAGGTGTGTTTCTTGGATACAGCATATGTTAACTTGTTCTTCACTGAGGACATTTTCAAGTTCCAATTTTTGCTGTATCCATCTCTTTTACTGTTGACACCCTCAGCATTCCAGTGCATTATTTTTATTGGTCGTTTGTTTGTTTGGCCAGTAGCTCTATTCCCTTGCCTCCTGGCTCCTCGGGGCAATTGAGAAGGACTTCCAGTAACTGAGGTTGGGCCCTTTCGTGGTATAGGGCCCGGCACCGTCCCTGCCTGAACGTCCGCCACAGGGCAGGCACCATAACTTTTTATAGATGTAGACATGTTTCCATTGTGTTTTGTGCGTGGCATCCTGATTATCTGTGAGCCTTTTGGCTGGATGCCTCCGTCTTCAGCACTCTGCTTACTAGGACAGGACTATGGTCCTGCTCGAGTGGGACTGCCCGACCAGTCTTAGTTTCCAGCCCCTGATGGCTGAACTAAGCCCCATCACCTCTGCACGGTGCTGGTCTCGATGGAGACAATTTTATATAAATTATGTTACTTTCATTCTATAATAGACATATTGATTTTATTTCAGTTAGAACGTGCACTATAAAAACATTTTATTTGGACAATGCAATTTTTCATGTTTTACAAATTAAAAATATCTATTTTGTTAGTAATTTGATGTTATTCTATTGAAATCCTAGAATGTGAACACTCGTATTATGGGATACGATGTGACTCAGAATGTCCTCCTCAATGTGCAAACCGTACATGTGATCATGTTTCTGGAAAGTGTCAAAAATGTAGAAGAGGTTTCAAAGGAGATATGTGTCTACATGGTAACGATGTATGAATGAAATTATATCTAGGAATACTGTTTTATAACGTAATCATAATGGCTAAAATATACATTGTGCCAACATTATTATGGAATATTTGATCTGCCGTTATATCAAGAATTTAAGATCTACACTGCAAGATAATAACCTATCACGTTCACCCATTGACAAACCCCAAGATGGAAACACTTTGAACCATACTTTTATAAACTGCGTTTATCTATCACAGTTTTAATAAATACAACTTACAGTTCGATACTGCACACGTTAAATTAACCTATTTATTATGTCTATCATCTTTATCACACCTGATACTCTTCACATAAATAAGTGCTATAAGTTACATGCATACATAGCAATATAACTACAGACGTGGCAGCATAGAAATAAGCAATAGATGTAGTAAACATACCACTACCTAGGTCAAAAATGGCACCGATCTTCAGGAACAAAATGAAGATCTAAACACCAAAATAACACAATTTAAAACATATATTATGCCAACGTTGTGTTCCCAAAGTCAAACATGGACAACGACAGCACAAGATAAACGTAAACATGTGATAGCTGAAATGGTATGCTTTCGCAGAATCCTAGAAGTATCGCTAAGATACATAGCCAGAACTGAGTACTCTAGACACATAATTGGTACCATTCCAATGTTGGAATATATTAAGAGACATCAGATAAAATGGTTTGCACACATCAGCAGACTACCACCAGACAGCATACCACGGCAAATTATGCTACACAGATACAGTGAAAGAAAAGCTAGAGGCCGAACACGAAAACGATGGACCATCGTAATAAAAGAGACAAACTCCATAACATACTCAGCACACACGAGGACCATCTCCATCACGCAGCAAAGCGTTTAGCGTTTATATATATATATATATGCCAACTTACCGAAAAACCCCAGAAGAATCCAACATTATGATGTATGTCTAGGTAACAGAAATAGCAACGTGATAATATTACATATGTGGATGATAATAGCATATCTTTACTAAATCCCAATTGATACAACAATGATAACAAACACGTAAGGACAAATCGGTGTGCGCTTATTCAAAATTCAAAAATGTCGGAAATGAATTGAGGTTTCAGGTACCTGTTTGTTTCTTTGCTCATCTTGTGAACTACAGCGGTTGTTCCTTGAGAGTTATTTGTTATAAATTATATTTGTGATCGATCGTGATCTACTACGCAATTAGAAGTATATGGCGCTAATTATGTTTCTGTTTCTAGCGCACAGATGAGTTATATAAGGACAAAACTCTGACACGCACATGGTGCATATAGTAAAATACTAGTTATTGATGTAGCTACATTATATATTGCTTTAATGATTACATTTATTTTTAGTTTTATGTTGGATGAGTATGTTGTCTTTATATTTATTGAATCATTAGGTATTGGATGTGGGCGATTTGATGTTCATATTTATATATATATACATATAGAGTGGATTATATAAATAAGGATAGTGTCCCCTGTGAATAGTGTCAATGTGCCTCAAGAGCACATGTGACCGGGTACAAACTTAACCACGTTCTAGGCACTCATAACACTGTCTCTGTGACTTCACTTTGGTAGTCAATACCACCTGCGGAGGAATAATAATAGATATGTTAAAATGCATAAACACATAATTAGATAAATGCCTGGCATACAATAAACTATTCTACAGTGTAATAAAGCGCACTGCACTACAATGATGGATGGACAGTTCCTGACACGGGTCAAATGTATTGATTACGATTCCAGAAAACATTAACATTCTACACCCCAGCTAACAGTGGCGAGTAATACACATAATGTCTAGATATAATACTGCGTTATTTGCTAAACTGACAGGGACCGGTGATACTATACATGAACATATTAATGAAAGTAACTGCCCTGACCAGTACAAACAGATCATATATTTTCATAGTGTCAAGTCTACAATATATGCCCGTGTGTTACCATGGCTGTGTGTACTGTATATCAAATGTGTTAATTGTAATACTTCATATAATATGTCTTTTTGGTGATGAAATATATTACAGACCCTTGTCTATCAAATCTATACACATGGTTATCTGTACAATGCAGGCCTGTTCTTCTAGGACAGAGAAACATTCATACTATCCACAATGAAGACAACGTTCTGGAAATGATATGTCACTTCATATAGTGATATCAAATGTATAAAAGTAAAAGTAAAGTAACCCATATCATTTATTAATGCCGTAGGGGTGTGAGATGTTAGCGATCTCACATTTCACATGCTCTGCAAATGAGGGCGGTAGCCATCTCCTCTCCCTCGCAGTCTTTACTTCCCGGATTAATCCGGTACCCATTTAAGGCTGGGTCGACCTGGGAGCCGTTGCGATCTGAAAACATGTCCGCCTCAGCTGGGGAATGAACCCATGACCACTCATATGCGAAGCCAGTGCGCTAACCACTGCGCTAACGCGGCTTGCTATCAAATGTATAGCAACTTACGATTACTAATTATGTGTCGTAAGATGATGTGGTGGCCAATCGTTGACGGAAACAATACAATGAATATTAATTGTTTAAATAAAATGTACCTCTTCTGTTCAGGCAAGCTTCTCTCCAACACTTCAGTATATTATGTCAATACCGTACCACTGAGCTTTACACGCACACACAAAATAAGTGAGGTCTAGTTTGTGTTAATACAGGAACCACCACGTTCTAAACATTGTTAGTTATACCGATATAGTGCATTGTGTGCTTTGTGATGCTGCATTGCGGATATAAATGCAACTTCAACGGTAAATATTTCTACATTATTGTTGTTGATGTTAGAAAACAGGAAATCATATGTTTCTATGAATAGTTTTCAATCTGACTTGCCAATATTCCAAAGTGTTATCTGTTTGAAATATGGCACGCTGTCTGTATTTATAGTGATGGCCTATGGTCACTTCCAATACCATGAAGAATTTCAGCTAGAGTCTATTATATCAGATGGACATATATTCAAGTATGTCCCTCTGAGTGATAAATTGCTCCTATGCAGAATTGTTGGTACAGACTTTGATCTTAAAGTATTGAAAGGTTTGATGTTTCACAGAGCTACTCATATATTTCCATGTTGTAGCGCGATCAAGGTTACAATAAAGGGGTGAGTGGCTATTAAAGTCACCAGTAATTACTGGTTTGAGAGGTTGTGTTGCATGGATGCTCAGTAAGTTTCATGCTTTCAAATGTAGGATGTATATATTGTAGATTGTGGGTTTTCCTCTAGTGTTGCCATATTGTCACTTTAATAAGACATTATAAAGACAGATATGAATGATGTGTATGCATTACAATGGACATTATTGGATGACAATTCCCGCACTTGAACGGAACTTGCGATCCGGTCAATTAAAGAGAAACTGCAATCAAGGCAGGAAGACAAGAAAGAGAGGTGAGAAGTACTTCTTCTTGAGTGCGAATGCATAGAGACGGACATAAATTAACATCTATTTTCAGGTGCGCGTCAGTATTCCTTGACACTAATGTGCTACACATTTCGATCTCTCCATTCCCCAACACCACCGTACATTAGAATACCTAACTGTCTAGATAATGGTCATTATTTGTTCCAAAAACGACCTCTCTGTAACTTATACGTCAACATGAAACTGTCTTACTTGATGTCCAGGCTTCACATCTTTCAAAATAAAATCGTTCCATATATTCGTCTTCCTCAACCACCTTCAGACCTCCACATAAATGACTGCGACAAAGATAGCACGACTTCAATAGTTTCTAGTATGACTAGTCAACATCAAGTTCCGAGAGACCCGTATAGTTATTTCATGAAAGGAGACATGACGTGGACAGGTTTCACTTTGTTCGTCGTCGCACGATGTGCAGGTTTACAACAAATGTTGGGATGTAATCGGGTTGGTGTAGCAGGTGCACCCATTCAATTGTAATACATCATTGCATAACATTCTTCTGTTTTCTTTTGAAATTGCTATTTTTAGTTTATGGTACCATTGCATTCTTTATCTCATTGGAACACCCATCTTCTGATATTAAAGTTGAACCGATATACGTGACTGCATTCACTCGAAAGTAATGTTGCATTATTTATATTAATACTGTTTCTTGGTGATGTATATTTCTTTAAGACTAACGTTGCTTATGTTTTCTTCGTGTGTACGCTGAGAAATTGTGTTTTCACTTTCTCGTACTCGACCATGCCCATCATGTAGTGTAGCCCGTGTTCTCTCCCTGTTGTCAGTACTTTATTAGTAATAGATTACACAATTATTGAGATTGTAGCATCAGCATAATATTATTAGAATATTTTCTGTAACCGTCTTTGTATCATCTGAATACACGGAGATGTAAATAGTGAGTGAAAGTACATATACTTGTGTGACGCATATTTCATTTGATCTGCCACAACATATTCTCTTTTTTATGCGTACCAGTATAGATGTCAGTAAATTACAGTTTTCATCATCGGGTGTTGTTTTATACATGTTTTTATTATTTCATTTGATATCTGAGGTGAAATATAAATTTTAATTATTTATTTGAATTATATTCTATGTCACAGGCGTAGAGAAACCATCTGCATGGGTTGCTCCGATGACATTCATTCCTTTTCTGCTATTGCTATTCATATGTTTGCCTGGAGGTAACGATGATGATAGTACAGATGTTTCTGATGATGCTGAGGACGACATATCATCGTCAAGTGATATCATTAACATTATAATATGAAAACGTATGGATAAACAAGCTGCAATGTTCAGCACAATATATGATTCTGACAGTGATTATATTTGAGCATATTTGCTGTGTGACTGCATTATACTGTTGTTGCGATACGGATTGTATGATTGTGGAGGCTAGAATGTCTCGAGGAAATCAACGATATCTAAATGTATCACCAATGTCCGTATTGTAAAATAACTAACCATTATCCGTCTACAGTAGTTATTACATGACCGAACTGGCCAAGGGCATATACAGCTCGATAGGGCTCATTAGACTTAGACAGTTACGAACTATTATGCAACGCACGTAGTTGCGTCTGTGGGTCTCACAAATGACTCACTAGACAAACCACCCATGCAACAGAAAGGCTTAGTAGATGACATGACGTTGTGTTGCGTTTATCGTCTTATAGAAGCTTCATGGTACATCATTTATACAATTATGCTTTTATTTTGCTGTTGAAGTATGTTTCATGTTAGCTTGAATATATGTATGCATCCTCTTTGGTTGTTAGGGAACCAGAGATGCACTGTGCAACACTGGGGAGAAAGAAACTGATATCACTGTTTTTCATATGGTTAAGACCCATCAATGAGACACAGTGACTCAGGACGTGACAATACTTTTGACTTGAACATTTCTCGCAGTGCTCTAGATAATGTTTACCAGGTGCTGGTTGTAACGTGAGTTATATTTTCTCCTCGTAAATACTAAGTCCAAAGTTGGTAAATATTTTGACAAATATGTCTATACAACTGTCTAATTCTGTCTCCGAATTTGCATTTAGTTCTGTCATTAGAAAATATGAAACCTCTGATTGCGCATGATTTGATTGGTGTTTGCTCGAAGACGTCGAAAGTGGATACATTTCCCATCAATGTTGTATATGTTGTCTACTGCCAAGTCCAGATCTCTGAAAGCATCATCCAACATAGCATAGAACATCATACTAAACAAGGTTGGAGCTAAAAACAATTGCTGATTAATTTCATTTGAGATAAGAATAAGACACGATTTAAGGTAACTCTATAATCCTAAACTCTAGCTTGCATTCCATCATGCAATTGCTGCACCATTGTGATACATTTATGAGGCATCAATATGGTGATTTAATCTTCACAACCATGCTTTGCTTACTATGTAAGTTTTGTTTGTCACCTTTATAAACGACGTGTTCATATAAGAGTGTCCGTGATGTTTTTCTTAATTTGTCTTTCAGCAAAAATCATATCAGCTGTTCCACGTTCTTTTATGAAATTCACATTTGCTTCTGAGTAATAATATTGCAGTAAGATTAGAAATAGGACGCATCAAACGGATTGTGGAAAAGAATATGTTGACTGTTGAACGAGAAATTAGTTGGTTATTACAGGATTATTTTGTGTTGTTTTACATTAATTTAAATGTTTCTCATTTGAAGATGTACTTTGCTTTCAATTGCGTATGGTTATCTAAATGTGTTATATCAGAGCTTTTAACCAGCACATCTAGTTGAGATCGATGTTACGTTAATACAGTTAACACGAACTTCTGAGATTTAGTCCATTATTACAGGGTTGACGGTTACCTTTGGTTTATGCAGCTGTATAATTGTTGCATGCCTAAGATTGTGAGGAACAGTTTAACTGCCCCATGACTAGGGAAATGATGTAATGTGTTTATCAAATACGTGTTCACCACCATACATATATATTTCGATTGGTATTCAATCGGAGACATGTGATTTTCCACTGAAAGCCGATTAATTGATTTTCCAATTGCTTCCAAGATAGTGGCGCCATAAAGCACTCCATTTATATAAAACTGATGTAGTGGCTTGATAGACTATTCATTTATTGACGATGGGTTATTCAAAACATACTCGACGTTTTCTACCCATTGCTAAAAGAATGATATCCATCGATTATGTGTGTTTCATGTGCATTAAGAAGGAAAAAAATAATCCTGACGAGGAATGGGAATACGACGTTTTAAGTACATGGTATCTGATCGTTGGTGTATGTATATCGTCGTGTCGCACCTGCATTCTTACCTAGCCATAACTCCATCATCTGATGTTGTTTGTTGTGCATTTTGTTCTCTGCAATTGAGTTCATAGTTGTTAGACGATCGTTGATTGTAGATAATTGAAATATGCTTGTGAAGGTGGTGTCTTCGACTAGTTCTTTAAGAGCATCTATCTATCAGCAGATTGCTATTTCCATCAGTGGTGTTTCGGACTAGTTATTTAAGTGTATCTATCTATCAATATATTGCTTTTTCTATCATTGGTGTCTTTGACTAGTTCTTTAAGAGCATCTATCTATCAGCAGATTGCTATTTCCATAAGTGGTGTTTGGACTAGTTCTTTAAGTGCATCTAACCATCAAAATATTTATATTTCCATCAGTGGTGTTTGGACTAGTTCTTTACGTGCATCTAACCATCAAAATATTTATATTTCCATCAGTGGTGTTTGTACTAGTTCTTTAAGTGCATCTAACCATCAATAAACATATTGCAATTTCCATCAGTGGTGTTCTGGACTAGTTCAATAAGTGCATATAACCACCAATATATTGTTATTTCCATAAGTGGTGTCTTGCGTCGTGGAGAGATGTCATATATATCTTGTTATGTCTTTCTGTGTCTATTTAAGTCGTACTAGCCATGGTTAACCCGTGTATCTTTAAGGTGTATTTGGTTGTCTATAACAAGCGAATATGTTGTCCTTATCGAGACTTGACGTGATCAAACCACCTGACCTGGTTTACTGTCTTTCAATGGACCGGTGGCTTCGAATGGCATGTCTTTCCTGATATATTCATTCCAATGCGGTCTCTTCTCTTGTTATTTATTTCTTTCCTAAAACATTTCCTTTCGTAAAATGTGATATTTTTCGGTAGTGTTTTTGTCAAAATGTCCATGTTAGACATTGATACAACCGAGTTGGTATAAACATTTTGTTTATCAATTGTAGTTAGTAGTCATGCAGATTGATGGGTGTTTATGTATTGGTGACAGCTCGTATGTCACAACATTGCGTTATTGTCACCGAGTTTCAATGTCGCAAATATACTTCCTAAGTATTTAAGCTTTGCGAATTGCTTTAGTTTTGTAACATTGACAGAAGGCATTTACCTGTCTTTTTCAGCTTATCTTCGTAGATTATATTTCAGACTTAAAACATAATCTAGCTTAGCTTCATGTTGTGTGCTTCGCAAATTGTATGGAGAAAGTGTGTGCGCCGATGTAATTCGTTTTGAGATTCTTATATTAAACAATGATGATCTGCCAATATCAGTTCGTTGAGTGAATTGTGATCTTCATTTGATGCTTCTGTAGATGTGAATTTGTTTCTTTAGTTTGCTTCTCTAGTCATGTCTATGCGTGTTACGTACATGGGTGTTGATCGAAGGCACACCTGTCTAACTCATGATTTTATTTCAGGTATAATACCACGGCATTATAAATATAATCCTTAAACAAAACAAATTAACATTTCAAAGATGAAAAACGTAGGACATGAAAACATCACTCACATATTGTCCCTACATACACTTAAACACTACTTCGATCTTTCCATTGGTTGACATAAATAGAGATCGAAGAAATGACATCATCATATCCATATTATCCAATAATCCAGTCACTAAGAGCAATTCTCATCTATCAATCTTATTAATATTTCTTCCCATGAACGTCACTCAGATGTGTCAGTTAATCTTCACTGCGCACATATTTAAAATCAATGTTTGATAATATCCCGACGAATTCCAACGCCATCAATCGGATCTGAGATTTTTTTATGAAACTTAACATCACTATGTCTCGTTATGTGAAGTTCCACGGTGTCAGCACGCCAACGTATTTAAAACACTACTACTAGGATCCACAAGTGTTTGCACATCTTATTAAGACTGACAATTTGTTCAATTCAGTTGCATAAATCACACAGTTGTTCAACAGACTCTTTAATGATTCGTTGACTTAAGATGTCACATCCTTGGTAAACTCTGATTACAATTATCTACATGCACACCTTGTAACCAGTGAATGTTCGTCAACTTATAAATATGCTCACACTTTATCCCAAACTCTCGAAAGTGTTAATATTCTTGGATCCGACATAAGCTCACAGTCTTATCCAATAATTTAGAACATCAAGTAGGTAATGAATTACACGTTTCACACTTCTCCTACTAGGCTTAATTATAAATAATCAAATTGTCGGAGGGTGTTCGAAAAGTGGAGAGTGCCGCAGTGACCAAATAAACAAATAGTAATGACAAATAACTAAACATATTTCTTAATTATGGATAAATATAGATTAAAATCTATATGACATGCAATACATTCTCAAGAAAACAATATTTACATTTAAACCACACAAACTTGAACTGAGTTTCACGAGACAATGGTTCAGTTTCAGAAAACAGAACCTAGTACAGGATGCAGAAACGCACCCTCCAGTAAAAGAGAAAATGTGTGCGTTAAATATACGGATATATTTTTTTTTTCTCACTTGTGATGAGTAATGACCTGGTAATAAGGGCAGGGTGTGAGAAGGAAAGAGTAAGAAATTGTTCACAAGGATGAGGGCTACAAAATAGAAGTAGAGACTTTAGACATATACAAGAGGGATCATTATTTGACACCGCATGGAATAGAAATGGCAAACTATATAGAAATAGATATATACAAATATATGCAAACAACAAAATATATGAGAAATACATATAAAACAAAACACAATTGACACATAGATACCCACACAAACTGCACAAGCATAAAATATATCCACACTGAAATGAGGGCTCACACACGGATAGACGTACATATTGACACAGTATCATCATCATCATCATCATCAAGTGCCGTCTCCGCAACAAAGGTTGGCTGCAACGTATCTCCGAACATCTCCTGTCTCTTGTTTTGGTGGTACACTCTGCTAGACTGTAACCTGTCCATCGTGTAATGCTACTCTCCCACGTGTATCTCTGCCTACCTCTTGCTCGCTTCCCTTTGACTTTACCCTCAAGTAAGGTCTTCAATAGGGTGTCATGTCTTTTAATGTGTCCAAAGTATTTTATTTGCTTGATCTTTATTTCTCTTAGTAGTTCTTTCTTCATATTAAGTGTCTTTAGCACCTCTTTATTTGTTTTCTTCTCTTTCCATGATGTTCTCCCTATTCTTATATACACCCACATCTCAAATATATACCCAGATTGACATTGAATGGAGTCATGTGTATTACTATAAACAAGCACTCACATAAATGTATATATTCACATGTTTTAACATAAATAAAAGCAATAACATAAACATTCACACACATAGTGATATATATGTATGTATTCTCATAAACATGTGTTCCCATAAAGATAGTAACATGCAATGCTGTAAGACATAAATATGTGCACATACATATGTGTGTCCCAAAGTAATTATATAAATACATAGAACCATTTACAAAAATGCAAATACAAAAAAACTATAATTGTCTGGGCAACTATGAGTGAGACAATTACAATAATTAATAAAGTCACGATATGTGAATGATTGAACACAAAGTAGAACAATAAAGTGCACAAATGATGGACTAGAGTACAAAAAAATCACATGTGGAAAAAAACACAAACATTCACAAGTCGGACAAACACAAAAATAATTACTAATGAACGTGTACAAAGAAAGACAATTGTAATGATCAGTACAATACAGGATTTGTATATTTTTTATTGAATAAGATGTGTATATTGTAATGTGTATGTTTTCTTGTGTGGACATCATTTTCAACTAGTTTTAGATATAGTATGTCGTGTCAGATTGAAACGATTATATAAACCTGTGCAATACTTGAGTACACTATGGGAGTAGAGGTTATGAAGAAGAAATGGGTAAATCAAATGAAACGGGGATTGCAGTTCATACCGTGTGATTCTAAGTCTCCCATGGGACACATGCGACGATATTCCAAAGAGTAACGTTGCCGGTTACCAGCATTACACCGTACCGCACCAGTTACAGAGATATCAGAGTCATCATGATGTGACGTCTGTTGAAATGATTAGCCGCTCGGTTGTCACGATGACTCGTGATATCTCTCAAATGTCCGGCGAATCTATCTGATAAACGTCTAACAGTCTTGCCAATATACTTCATATCACAACTCTTACATATGAATAGAGGATATTAGATTACGGGACACACACACGACAGAATTCTGAATATCAAAATGCGATTTAGGGAACTGTAGCATATGGTTAGTTCGTTAATTAGTTAGTTAGTCGTTGGATCATCATCATTGCACTCTGGACAAGTCCATAGGTGCTCCGATCTTTCCTTGAGTGTATCCACCATTACACGTTGACTGACGGTCTCAGTACGCAATTGCTTGACCATCATTCCTTCTTGCCCACGAAACCGCTCCGCTCTAGCGACATACCATTTCAAACCAAATTTTCTTTATTCTAGTCATGGAATAAGAGTGCTCGTCACTTATACAGTCATTTGCTCGAGAGTTTTCCCGTACGGCGTTCAAAATGTCTGCTCGATCATCGCTCCACCGACAGCAGTAGTAGCAGCGTGTGCGGCCAAACTGTTTGCTCTGTCATTACCCCAGACTCATAGAATGACCGTGTGCATATTATATGTCACTGACAACGGACTCATGTCGAAAACTGCAAAGTATGACAATCATTCCAAAATTGCCTTGCAGGAAACGGGTGAGTGTGGAAGAAGAAGAAAAGGAGGTCAGAAGAAAGTAAGGATCGATCATATTAATGACTGGGCGTGATTACGATTTCCCACACTCAAGCAATAAACCTATAACGGGGAGACATGGCGAACGGTTTTTTGTTGTTGATGTTACAATAGTTACAACAGTAAACATCTGAAGGTTAATGGTTGTGATTATGTTGTCGAACATAGGACCTACATATTTCAGTGTGTTCCATATCGACATGTAGCTCATGTAATTATCATCAGGTAGAGTGACTGCTACACTAGCTTCTTAGCTAATCGAGGCCAGTTCTTTGAAGTGGAGATGTTGCTTATTCCAGTCAATAGAGGACGGAAAGATAATAGTATATGCTTATCCCGTATATCGATCATGGCTACAGTAGTGCCCAAACAAGCACTAGTGCGGACGTCGCAGATACCAGACCAAGAGATTCAGCAACAACCATGACATCACGCAACACATATAATATCACACATAAATACACACAAAAAATGTTTAAAAATCTATATACTCCTAGATCTTTAATGTTCACCAAGGCAGAGGCAGTGCTAGATTCTGAAACCCGATATAATCAACCCAATCTACTGGAAACCCCGTTAATGTACCGTATGGAGACATACAGCAGAAGAGGTAAGCGACTGGCGAACAACACATGTAGACAACCCCTCTAAGCATCGTGCACTGGAATGCTGATGAAGTTAACACCACAAACAGAACTACAAAAATATAACCGAACAGACTATTGAGGCATACAGGAAACCCGCCTCAATGAAAAACAAATACATTTCAAGATACGAAACGAAGGTACAAAGTTTTATATTTGACGTAAACGATGAAGTACTCATAAAAATACCACCAATGACACAATAACCACAATACAGAAGAACGGCGCAGAATACAATATATTTCACAAAGGAACAATTACCATTTTCCTAGATTTACCTAATCGATTTCAGTTTTGTGCAATCCATATATAAATAAATAATTACAAGGCCAACTAAGACAACTAATATAACTACAGGAAAGAAGACTCGCACATCTATAAGTACAAAGTAAATGTAATATAAGTAGCAAAATCACCAGTGTAGACTGGCAAATATTCGTTATTTAAGCAACAACAAAAAACACACACACGGAACAACACGCAGTGTTCAGATTACATGTCTAAAACATTCTCTGTCGAAAAATGAACTGTATTTATCAGGAAACTCAACACAAGAAAATTACCATGACCAGACATCATCACAAATTACATTCTAATGATCTTACCACATCCATCGATCTGTCAAATACTACATTATTCTTCTTCTTTTGTTCACTTTAAACATTTCTATATCTGTAATTATGTCTCCTTAATAAAACTGCCTTTCGTAGTTCATTCA
The DNA here is from genome assembly GCA_034231615.1 of Meghimatium bilineatum. Taxonomy (NCBI): domain Eukaryota; kingdom Metazoa; phylum Mollusca; class Gastropoda; order Stylommatophora; family Philomycidae; genus Meghimatium; species Meghimatium bilineatum. The sequence continues at coordinate 64,598,546 of CM067305.1, read as the reverse complement.
GTGGCCCATATAGCTTTGGATCCAGTGTTGCTTTCTCTGGCCAATATATCTGCCTCAGCTTTTGGTGTATATGCTTGGTGCTCTGTGCTGCCTACCCACATGTGCACATTGCCGTGTTACTAATCTTGAACATGTGTGCACATGCGACTGCAAGACCAGCACCATTAAGACCAGCCATCAGAGGTTGGAAACTAAGACCGGTCGAACAGTACCACTCAAGTAGGACCACAGTCCTAACCAAATATACAATATGATGAAGACGGAGGCAACCAGTCAAAAGGCGCACACTTAATTAGGTTGCCACGTACAAAACACACAATTACCACATATATGTTTATCGTCCGTCCAAGGCGACGACGACCATTTAGCTCAGCTGGGAGAATGATGCAGATGATGATGTCGTCGGTTTGCCCGATTTTGACACATGAATCATCTGTGTGCTTGGAATTGTCACCGTACTCTGAACATGTGCGGGACGGAGTCTGTAGGACACTGTATAAGTCTTGCCTTTCTTCTAGCACATTGTGGTTAGGCAGCATAATGTCTGAGAAACCTCAGACTACATATATATGACTACAGATGCGTTACAGACAATGTACTACAGTGTGAGGAGAAGCGTTCACTTGTACTATCTTAAATGAAGACAGGGATAAAGAAAAACCTGGCATCTGTAGAATGGTAATGCTAATTAGTTTGTTTCTGCAATTATATGCCAAGGATGATCAACCGAAGAATGAAATGGTAATTAGAATTATAGTCGATATGAATTCAAGAGTACACAGGATTAGCCGAATGCAACAGCTCTTTAGACACAATACCATTTCTTCGCATGGTCATTACAGATGTGTTTCAAAATTTCACAGATTAACAAAATGTATCTACACAATGTATTTGAAACGGTCTGGAAATATGGATTGATGGTTGGTTGGTGATCCGGCGGTCCGTGCGACCTAATGTCATTAAAATGGTATAATATTGCAGTGACGTATGTGGAATTTCTGACCAGAGCCAGACAGTAATTACATTACCATACAGCAACATGAATCACGATAATGATATGTGTTGTGTTGACATTTTATTGTATATGAACCTTCTGGATAAAAATTAAAGTCAACATAATTAACCCTAACCCTATATATGTAGATATTAGGCAGGGCACCATATTTCCACTTCTTCCGCATCGCTGAGGATGTCATATACGCTGGAGGAATGTGTGCTGAAGTATCCAGTGTGGTCCACCTACGACACTGAAGGGTTACGGGTTATTTGATTGATTGATTAAACCTTCAGGGGCTCTCAAATACAACATAATTATTTCAGAAAATCTGCACTTTTTATGTGAACATGTCACATTGCAAAGAAAGAAGAAGAACAAGACTAACTTACTATTCAGTGAGAACCATGTGTCATTTAGCTTCCAGGAATAGCAACTCCATTTCCAGTAGAGAGACAATTTGACAGTTGGTCTGGTATCCATAGATGATAATGTGATATATGCACACCTTCAGCTAAAGCAGTTGTCACTCTGTTTAGATTGCATTGACACCATGTATCGTCTTATGTAAGAATCCAACGTATCCCAACACTCAGTGATTGTACAATTGTTAAGATATGCATGTTGAGAAACTTCATAATCCACACTTTGCAATGTATAATGTATAATGACTTTTCTTAAAGTAATGTTATTCTCGACATACGCTATAAAGTCTGTTTTCTACATGTCCATAGTGACTGGTGTACAAGATGAGATAACTATATCGGGATGTTCAAGGTTTCATTGATGGTATCATTGACGCGAAGTTATCTTCTCCTGATTACATTCCAGCCAGTGCACGTTATTGGCAAGGTACATGTTCATCTAATAATTATAACAGTATCTAACATATTCATCTAATAATTATAACATTATCTAACATATTCATCTAATAAGTATGCCAACATTTAATTAACGTTTGTAAAAGTCTCTATAACAACAACAGTTGCATTGTAAAAACAACAGCAGGCTACACAGAGGACTTTGTGATTAGCACAGGAGTAAAACAGGGGTGTGCATTTTCCCACTACTTTTTATGACATACTTAGACCATATAAACAAAACAGCAAATTCTAATGAAACAAAAGCTTTTTGTAGAAGACTAGGTTTTATTTCACAACAGCATTAAAAACCTGCAAGACCACCTACGCATAATAGACACAGCAGGTACGAAATTTGGAATAAAAATCAACATAGACAAAACAGAAGTAATGAATATTGCAAGAGAAAAAAGAACATCAGCATACAGATACACAACTAAAACAAGTAGACGAATTCAAAAATATGGGCGGCACATTGAGATATGACGAAATAAAAGAGGCGAAGATATAAACAAGATGCAATAAAGCCTGTCAGGTCATTAGTCAATTAAAACCTTTAGTAAGAAAGAAAGATATTACACTAAAAACAAAGAAAGCGCTTTCAACACCATTTTCTTACTAATATTGTGTTATCAGTGTCACACTTGGACATTCGGTTCTAGATCAATACATAAGATTAACACTACTGAAATGAAATGTGTGAAACGTATGATTGGAGTTATCTTGAGAGCCACATTCAGGAATGAAACACTAAGGAAAGAATTAGGGATTAAGTCAGCAATAGAATACATCCAGAAACAACAAGTTAAATGGTACGGCCACATAACCAGACAGAAAGAGCAAAGTATTATCCAAAAAAAAAACACTTAACAAACGATACGAAAACAGTCGACCTATTGGATGCCCTCGTAAAAGGTGGATAGATAGTGTATTAGAGACACTCGGAAATATAACAGCAGAAGAGGCAAATAGAAGAGCAAAAGACCGTACACTCACTCTCCTCTCAGCACCGAAAAGTACATGAGAACAGAAAGAAGAAGATTCATCTAATAATTAGAACATTGTCTAACACATTCTTCTAATAATTATAATTTTATTTAATATATTCATCTAATAATTATAACAGTATCTAACATATTCATCCAATAATTAGAACATTATCTAACATATTCATCTAATAATTAGAACATTATCTAACAAATTCATCTACAAATTAGAACATTATCTAACATTTTATTCTACAAATTAGAACATTATCTAACATATTCATCTACAAATTAGAACATTATCTAACATATTCTTCTAAAAATTATAACATTATGTAACATATTCATCTACAAATTAGAACATTATCTACCATATTCATCTAATACTTAGAACATTATCTAACATATTCATCTACAAATTAGAACAGTATCTAACATTTTATTCTACAAATTAGAACATTATCTAACATATTCATCTACAAATTAGAACATTATCTAACATTTTCTATACAAATTAGAACATTATCTAACATTTTCATCTACAAATAAGAACATTATCTAACATATCCATCTTATAATTAGAACATTATCTAACATATCCATCTACAAATTAGAACAATATCTAACCTTTTCTTCTACAAATTAGAACATTATCTAACATTTTCTTCTACAAATTAGAACATTATCTAACATATTCATCTAATAATTAGAGCATTATCTAACAATTTCATCTACAAATTAGAACATTATCTAACATTTTCTTCTACAAATTAGAACATTATCTAACATTTTCTTCTACAAATTAGAACATTATCTAACATTTTCTTCTAAAAATTAGAACATTAACATTTTCTTCTACAAATTAGAACATTATCTAACATATTCATACTATTTCCGTCTGTAATATGTATGAAGAATATTTTAACATGTACACACAACACAATAAACGAGTGTAATAGACTTGTAATAAATGTATCAGGACGTAATCAAGCCTGGCATCAATATATCGAACTTTACGGTGTGGCCTTTGTTTGCCTTTCGGCGTCAGGGTTGGAATAGCTCTCTGGAGATGAACTTCGTGTGTGCTATTACTCTTCATTTTCTATGATCAGTGTGTTTCGTGCCTGTCGATTTGCTAGATCTGTCACAGTGTTGTTTCAGAGTTGCTTAATGGTTACACTGTGTTCTAATCTATCATATTTAGATGTAGAAATCACATATTACATCAGAAATAAGACATCACTAAACATTGTAAGTATGTGCATCATTTAATGAGCAAGTATCGGGGTCAATTTACACCAAACTCACAAACTGATAACAAGTAGGAAATATAATGAAATCACATGCAATATGCAGTTGAAATATGAAATATTTCAGAATATATGTATATTATATATATATATATAATATATATATATATATAATATATATATATATATAATATATATATATATATATATATATATATATATATATACATATACATATATATTCATTCATTCATTTTCCTTTTGCTGAAGTTAGCGCTTAGGGCAGAGGTTAGATCTCTCCAATTATGTCTGTTCAAAGCTATTCTGTGTATTTCTTGAATAGTATGAATATTGGGTGTTTTACTTTCTCCGATATATATATATATATATATATATATATATATATATATATATATATATATATATATATATATATATATATATATATATATATATATATATATATATATATATATATATATACATATCTGTCTTCCTAATTCTTCTGATGATAATGTCGTTAGTGCTTGGTCATCTGCAAATAACAGTTCGTTTAAGTTATCCTTCAGATAGTTTTCTTCCGTTGTTTGTGCTACTGTGCAGATGTGATATGTATGTTATGAACACTAGGTGTATAGTACACATCTCTGTCTCACACCCGAGTAGATAGGATATCAACTATTCCACGCATTATGTTTTCAATGTATAAATAGAACTCGTCTAGTGAAAGTTTACATCAGGGCTATTCAATTGGCGGCCATCGGGCCAAATCCAGAACGCGAGGCCTAGTACGTAGCCCGCGGATCATTGCTAAAACTGTGACATTAAGTTATAAAAAAAAAAAAAACCTCTCGCCCGTGATGATCCTCATTTTCTACATTTTGGCCCCAAAGTAAATATAATTGAAGAGCCCTGGCTTAAATAATTTTATAAGCCCGTATTTCTTTAGTTGAAAAGGGTCAAATCTATTTTCTACTTTTATTGTTGCTGTTTGTTGCCAGCACATGTTCTTGTTGATTTTTAATTCCTTACTATCATTATAACAATTCTCTAGCATGTGTATAATTTCATTATGTTTAAATTTATCAAATGTGTTTGTGTAGTTTATAAAACAGATATAATTTGTGGAAATTTATACACCACAATTAAAAAACCCACATATTTTTTTCTGATTAGAAAGTTGCATGGAGTATTAGAGTGTCTTGTATGATATGCATAGGGAGTTACTGGGAGTGTACGAATACCTTGTGTGATAAAGTTAGGGAGTTACTGGGAGTGTACGAATACCTTGTGTGATAAGTTAGTTAGTTGCATGGAGAATCCGATTGTCTTGTGCGATAAAGGCAGCATGACATTGCTCACGACAGGACATAATCAAGGTGATTTTGTTTTCCATTTGTTTGCACTCCGACATGATAAAAGCAAATCCTTACCGAGGATCATCAACCGGACTTCACGGGGGTAAGATCAACGATCTTGTCTCTCGACCATGCGAAACAACCAATCATTAGAGATGAAAGTGACTATTGGAAGATACCGACATAGGTGTGTTGCGAAAACGTAATATGGCTTAGGTAAGAACAAAAAGTAGATTAACGTTACAATGGACGCACGGACCATCATTATATCATACTGGGTATATACAATTAAATAGACAACTTTATAAAAACAGTTTCCTCGTTACAACATCAAGGTTTCTTTTTTCAACAATGAAAACCAAGAGAAATAGTGAACAGACTGTACAAATAATGGTACTATCACAGTTAATCCAGCGTGTGATTCACGTACGTACTATTGGCATACATGGTTACAGTAGTCCGTAACTTTTATCAATTGTGAAAATGCAGGTAAACAGTTTTTGTGAATATTTTTTTTTCGAGTTATACAACGTCGCACCTCGCAGAAATGTGTACTAATGTTACGCATGCAATTAAGAAACAGAAAATCTATAAAATAACGGAATAACAAGAGTCCACTGGTCATGTGTACCAATCTGCCTTCAAACAACACAACGACGGAAAACTAAATACATATTTCTTTCATAGATAAAGTTCGATGGAATAAATATAGAATTGCAATAGAGTATTCTAGAAAAGAATTAGATAAAAGAATCATTATTATATTGTGTAAGAGCTATGTACAAAGATAGTGAAAGAACATTTACAACAAAGGTATCAATTGCTAAGTGGTTTTCAGTAGCACCAGGAGTTAGACAGAGTTTTTTCGTATCAGCAGCCATGTTTATTATTGTATGAATTAAAAAAAACAGTCAAAGCGTCACAAGAAACTTATCATCCACAAAAATTAAATGAACTACTCTTTGCTGAATATCAGTGTCTACCCTACATCTCAAATGAAGAGCTGAAAGGTCCCATAGACCTGCTGAAAAGCTGCTACAATCACACCATGAAGATCAATACAGTATAGACATAAGTAATGACTATAGACAAAGAAAACAATACAATCAACATAATGATAAATGGTCAAATACCGAAACAAGTGCAGCAATTTCGTTATCCTTGGGACATTTTTACAGACCACAGAAAAATGAAAAGGAAACTAAAAACAAGTATTCAAAAAATCAACTACGTGATTTATGAAGTAACACAAATTGTGAATCACAAATCATCGGAATTGAAAGAAAAAGACACATGATACATTAAATCTTCATAGTAAAATTGTGTTATCAATCTCAGACATGGATATGCTAACAAACAAAATACAAACACACATACACAAACCAAGAAAAAAAATGCTTACTACCTGTGAAAAAGATGTATAAGAAAAGCAGTAAACAGAACGATGTGATGACTTGAGACTGTATAAACTGTTGGAACAACATCTGTGCTCAAATATATTGATGCATAGTGGCTGAAATTATTCCGCTATTCAATGTGAATGAAATATTGGCCACAGGAAGAGCATACAACATGAAAATGGAAACATCAAGAGGAAGACCACCAAGAAGGTTGATTGAAGGAGTTACAGACATTCTGAGACGTCGCAATGTTACTGCATATGAAGAGACCACGCATTGTATTCGATCAACGAACGTCCTTTCTGTGTGTGGCTTGTTTCTTTGTATTTGTGAACTCATTTATTGCTGTACACCAATAATTTGATTGATGTGTCCATAATTAGAAGCATGCTGTTTTGATACATGGTAGGCAGAACACCATGAACGGTGAAGAAAACAGGCATATAGTTTCTAACACATACAATGAAGAAAGCAGAGAAACAGCTTCTAACAACACTTAACATGAAGAAAGCAGAGAAACTGCTTCTAACAACACTTAACAGGAAGAAGAAAAAATAGATAAAGGAAATACAGATCAAGCAAATAATATATTTTGGACATATTTAATGACAAAGAAAACACTGGACGATGGGGCAATGGGTCGAGCTGACGTTTTCAACTCCATAAGATATATAGCACGGGAGAGTGAGACGTGTGTGAATGAAGATTCATTGTCAATATGCAGGGCTAACGTGCAGGAATTGAAATGCGGGTGTTGCTAAAAGTGAACATTTTGGATGTCATAGAAGATTGGTGGGTACCAACAGAGAAACGATACAGTCTGTAGAAGTGCAATGCTGGATACAGACAGTGAGAGATCGGAACAACTGTGGATGTGTCAAGTTTCTAGTGATCATAATCCGACGACTAACTAACTAAATGGCATCACACAATGTCCAAGACCTTACATCAGGGTAAAGGCGAAATGAGGCGAGCAAGAATTAGACAGATATAGAAGTGGGAGAGTAGCATTACAAGATGGACAGGTTGCAGTCTAGCAGAGTGCACAACTAAAACAACAGACAGGGAATATAGGAATTATGTTGCAGCCACCATTGTTGCGGAGACAACACGTGATGATGCTATTTATAGTCTATCCCAGGCCGTGTTTTCGTGACTTCCACACTTTCCAGTGAGCGTATGTGTTTGTGAAGGAGATGCAGTCTGCGTTCCAGAGCCAGGTGTGTCAGTCTGGTTGAGGTGTGTAGTAATGTTTTTTTCAGAATGTCATTG
>CM067305.1:64522620-64590326 GCA_034231615.1 Meghimatium bilineatum | reverse complement strand
AGACTCGTTGATCTTGTTATCTCGACGTCATGTTCAGGGTTGATTTAATAATTTACACTCAAACAGAAAAACAAATATGCGGTCCTTAGCACTAGTCGAATCATGGGTCTCACTATTGTGAGGGCTAAACTCTCGACTGTGCATCATGGGTCTCACTATTGTGAGGGCTAAACTCTCGACTGTGGATCATGGGTCTCACTATTGTGAGGACAATGCACTAAACTCTCGACTATGCATTATGCCGATACAACAGCACAAATGTGTATTGGCGGTAACAGTTTTAAATATTTAGTAATCATATTTAGTACGTTATTCGTAATGTATGCTAGAGTAATAAGCATCATATGGCAGTGCTAATAACATTCAAACAGACAGAGCAAAAATATCAAGCACAAGAAAAGTATACATCACCAAGGCAAATTAGATATACTTAATTTAGAAGAAATAAACATATTCGAAAAATATATCCATGAAGTTTACGAAATATTTTAAAACTACCAGAAAACACACATCATATAGTAGAAGAGTATATCTTAAAAATGCCCTCATACAAACAGCAGGAAACGTATGCGGATATATAAACCATATAGCCATGGCAACAACAATAACGTCTTGGTGCACAGAAGAGAATGCAGCGAAAGAATTTTAAAAAATTCAAGAAAATGGTAAGAAGAAAATCGTATGAATGTTACGTAACGTAAAAGTCACCTAAGATTAACACGAAGAAACTCATCAAATCTGCAAAAAAAAATAAGTTTGGCAAGAATATGGAGAAATTCTTAACTTTAACAGAGAAAGACAAAACAAACTAAACATATTCTACAAGAAAGTACAAAACATGAAATGTAAAATACAAAAATACCCGTATGAACCAACAGACATAATCAACGATGAACACGGCACCATTCTAAATAGGCCTCAACAAATCATGGAACGATGTAAAAATCATTTCACACAACTATTAAACTTAAAGGAAGGGGAATGTATTACAACAATAGATGCAATAGAAGACCTAAAACCATACATCATGAACTCTGAAATTGAAGATGCAGTTAAACATACACCAAACAGCAACGCACCAGGAGTAAGACTTACATATATAACTAATAAAAATGCTAACATTTGATATGTATATAGTGATTACATAGACTATTCAATGTGATATGTAAGACAAATGAAACCACAAAATTACAATACAATGGTGAGTGTTCTCATTTGGAAGAAAGAAAATGCAGTAAGAGAGACTGCACTAGGCAAATAGACTAATCTCTTGCAAATGTGCTGGAACGTTCACACACTTTTGTGGTGCAGACTAGAACACAAACGACATACACGTAAAGAAATGGTATTGTAAAACAGCAATGTCTGATTCTTCCTACAATTAACATTACATAAACAAAGCAACTTGTTAAATAACCGACTATAGTACGACATTGGCAATACACTTCATACTGATTAGTTTATGTGCGTATCACACGGGTAATTCGATATTATCACATAAATGTCTGTGTCTATTACATGTGCAATTACATATTATCACAGACATGGTTGTGTCTATTACATGTGCAATTACATGTTATCATATATATTTCTTCATCTACCATGCATGTAATTACATTTTATCCGAGAAATTTCTGTGTCTGACATAGTTGTATTTCATTACAAGTAATGTCTTCATCTACTATACACATAGTTCTATGTTATGGTTTGTTGGTTGGATGGGTGCTCATCCAGGGGTTCATGTGTTCATGTCAATTTGACCCAATGTTATTATACGATATATGCACGTTTTTGTGAGATGTTCTTTTGTTCCATATAATGTGTTCCATTTATGTTCCTGGAGTCAGAAGCATTTTTCTGTCATCCAGTGTTGGGGATTCATAAAGATTGTGGTCAACAGTTTCATAGGGATGAGTGCACATCCGGCCCTCTGGAGTGTGTTGTGGTTGTATTTTGTTGAGGTGATTGTTAAACTGTACATGTTGTGTGCGCAGCCGGCACTCTGGAGCGTTTTGTTGTTGTATTTTGTTGAGGTGATTATTAAACTGTACATGTTGTGTGTGCGCAGCCGAAAAAATATTCTCTGATCTTTCGTCCTCATGAGATTAATGATGTCTTTAGGAATCAGGCTGGTTATATATGTGTAGATGTCTTTCCCAGTGTTTTCCATGGCCCAACCTCATCAAAGTTTCTGTGCTCACATATTTCAACATTATTTTAACTATATGCATGGCTGTTTATGTATATGTCTGTTCTTGTAGTGCTCCCTTCTTTGATAGTCAGTTTGCCTTATTTTGTCAAGTGTGTTTCAGTAGCCAGGCGTCCACTGCATAAGCTGGCAGGCATGGTAATGTATTTAAACTAGAGCATTTTTACAATATCCATCATATTCTAATACTTGAAGAACATATATAAAATCTGTAAACAGTACAATGTTTTGGGCTTTTGATAGAAATGCATCAAATATGGTTTTCAGGTGGTACAATTTAACTTCTAGTACTTTTATTTCAGCTTCATAGTTGTAACATATCTCCATCCCGTGTGTTGCCGGGGCCCGAAAGGGGTGCACATAATAGCAACACTGTTTACCTTCCACGCATGTCGTAAAAGGCAACTAAGGAGGTTATCGGATGGAGTTGGCTCTACCATCCCATATAGGGCAGTGACCCAAAGCCATGCTGAAGTTTGATGTGTCAGAACGAACGGCTATAAACCATGGCATAACGCATTCCGTTCTCGGACTACATCCTGCTAATCTGCGGGAGTTTTAGAACGAACGCAGAGGAAGAAGAAGAAGAACATGTATCCCCATAGGCATGAAACAATTGGCCAGATATGCTGTCTGGGTATTCTATATAGACACCATAGCCTGCTTTCCTGGTGGCTTTGAAAGAATGCACATCAGTATATATATATATATATATATATATATATATATATATATATATATATATATATATATATATATATATATATATATATATATATATATATATATATATATATATATATATATATATATATATATATATATATATATATATATATGAATCCATTATTCTGGATAGATGTATATTATTTTCTGTGTTGCGTTCATAAGACTTACTAGGTAGGAACTTTTCTATGCATTATCTCTTAATTGTGTCTTGAATTCCTAAACTTTGAAACATGATGATGTGGTTGTAAATACGTTTCTACTCTTTGCAGTTCTTGCCTCTTCTCTTTGAGTTGATAGCTGTCTGTGTTGTCATTGACATGGCTTACTGACATTTGTTTTATTCTATAGTTTAGTAGTTTTTTTTCTGCATGTTGTTCATGTTGGTCGTATTTCATTAATTTGCTTCTTTCGTGAACACGCATTGCAGTCATATTTCTCTGTATCTCAAGGGATTTTTCATGTGTATGTATTTCACAAGCAGCTGTTGGTGTAGATTGTATTGATCAAATAATACGACATAGGACATTATTCTTCATCATGTCTAGGGATGTCATATTTTTCTTGGAACATGGTGTCAGGAGTGTACTATTGTATTCTAAATCAGATCGTATGTAACCAAGATATAGTTCTCTGATGGTATCCTTGTCTCATCCCCACGATGTGTCAGCGAGTCTTTTCATTAGCTGTAATCATTTTAGTGCTTCTTCTTCTTCTTCAGCGTTCATTCTCAAACCCCTGCTGGATCTCTCCTGTAGCAGTACTACTAGATCTCCAGCAGGATGCAGACCAGAGAATGGAAATGCGGTGTGTCCCCATGTTATTTGCGCCAATATCCCTACACATCAGTCTTCGGCGGAGAACATTGTCTAAGTGTTTCGTGAGAGTTCATCGGATCCATGAACCTGTGTATGCTTTAGTTATTCATCCCTTGTTCAAGTTCCTGCATATTGAACACATCTTCAGAAATGGATGATCTAGTGGTTTGGACCTACTTTTGCTGCGCTAGTAGGTAAATACTCATCTTGTCAGAATCGGACAGTTTTCCTGATATGTGTTCAAATTGGCAAAAAGCGGTTAATGTGTTCTGCCTCTTTCTGATTTGTAGACGATTGTTGTGTTTCCATCAACGTCAGGTTTATCATTTGTTCTTCTTCTTTACCCGCATACATTGTTGATCAGTGGCAGGTCCTGTTACAAATTTTCCTTAGATCTAATGCAGTGCATATTTTTGCCCATATTTAATGTTTGGCCTCATTCGCTACTGCACTATCATTTTTGCTTCAGAACATAATTTGTTTCAATGGTTTTTACTTCTTGTGATGACTATATCTCAAGGGTTTCTTTTACTTTTATTTTCATTTAAAAAATGCATGTAAATGTTTCTACACAATTTATGTTGATATTATAAATCATGATATCATATGTTTCTTGCAATAATTTCATATCTGCTTTGTCAAATTCCCAGCGTGTTTTATGTGTAAAATATGATTTTGTGAGTTCATTTATGGTGATGAGAATTGGTAAATTGTCACTTCCGATGATATCAATAATTTCTAGATAGCAATTATATATAATTGTTTTTTTTCGCAATGCGGTTCTATTAACCCAAGTAAGGCGAGTGACAATTAAAATTACTAGCAAATACTGTTTTGAAAAACTGTGTTGAATGGATCCCCGGTAATGTGCATGTTGTCTACGGTGGGTTGTATATGATGTAGATTGTATATTTTACTCCAGATTGAAATATTCTAACTTTCTGTAAATATGGAGGTGGGTTGTTAACGTGATGACATTTTCCTGAATGTCCCTATTGATATAAGTAAATATGCCATGGCAGTTGGCGCACTTTAGTCATATATATCCTATACTGACACATGCGCGTCCTTGTCCCTGTGTATAGTCTCATGTAAGAGGGCCACATTCATCTTTCGAGTGTGAAGTAAAATATCAAGTTATAATTTTTGTTTCATATGCCAATGATGTAGAAGATTAAATGAATATTTGGTTTTATGAAAATGTTGGCCAGACTGCTTCTCCCTCCAATGCTTCCTTGTTTTAATGGTATGGTGAATGTGTGAATGTTGACATTATTTGTGGTATGTTGTGCATTGTGTATGTCGGTGCGTGTGTGTTGTTATTTTTGTCAGAGCAGCGTGTTTACCAACGGCTCCATGCGGACCTTGATAACAGAGACGACGTCCGATCTCGTTTGTAAATATATTTGGTAATAATGACATTCAAGTGATGGGAAGTATGTGGATTCTCGACCAACGATATGCCAGAGCCATACAATAACTATTACATTACCAGGAATGTAGTTTTCTATACATGTACTGCTTCTAGTCATTGCATTATAAAATAACTATTACATTACCAGGAATGTAGGTCACTACATATGTACTGCTTCTAGTCACTGCAACAAAGATATGTATCACTGTTCTCATTCCAAGCCACAAATTGCCTACTGGTTATGCCTAGCTTATATATTTTTCCAGGAATACAACCAAATGTTCAAGGCAAAAAACGTCGCAGGTCCTGACTTAGTGCGCCTTTACGATGGGCCTCAGCAAAAGAGTGTAGTCAGTTTCACTAATGTTGCACAGTGTATATCTGGCTCCCTCCATACTACATAGGGCGCATGCATATATACTGATAACAAAGCACATAACATGCAACAACACAGGAAAGCATAATTGTATATATGATACAATCTGCACATCTTCCATAAGAGAGTCTCAGTATAACGATATATCATCTTTTGAGAGAGCATCACTGTAACAGTATGTTATCTTCTGCGAATGTATAGTTGAATATGCGGTTTATCTAGTGAGAAATTGGTCGGACACACATACGAAACCGCATATTATATTTTATCAGTAGTATTGCCTATGTCACGTGCAATTATATTTCATCAGACATATGTGCCTGTGTCTATCGTACACGCGACTATATTTTATTAGAAGCACGTACTGTGTGTACCAAACATGTATCGATATTGTATCATAAGTACTGAATACGAGTATCATGCATGCAGTTTAAAATTATATATATATATATATATATATTCATACAAATTAACATATAACGTCCCATGGTACTTCTGCTACAAGCAACCCAAAATATGATGACCCCACGTCTTAGGCCATGATTTGACATGATGCCACCGAGATGTCTAATGATTTGGTTACACAATGTATTCCCCATTTGTCACAAAACAACGAGCATACTTTATGACTATATAAAGCAGAATATGACGATAGAAAACTAGAGATTCAATGCGTTCTATAATTCATTATTCATTTTATTTTACAGTTGACCTATTTGCTTGGCATGCTACTCGGGAGACACAACCATACTTATTAGATGGGAGTTATTCGACATGCAATCCAGACGCACATGCAACTACAGTCGAGATATTTTTAGACAAGTTTGTGGCATTCACTTGGTATCGATTGACAGTACTTGACACGAGTAAGATAGGTATGTTCTTTAGTTAGATTGTCTGTTCCTGGTAAGAATTGTGGGCATGTTTGTGCTAATTGATGAGCCGTTCTTATACAACTTTGAGATACAAACAGCAGTGTCAGATAGCATCCCAACACTAGAAATTGATGTGGAGGTGTTGTGTGACAGGTGGCTGTGGTAACACATGACAGAGGTGCAAATTAATGGAGGTAGGATGTGCCCAGTTTCGACTAAACGTCTTCATCAGAACAGCCATAAGATCATAGACAACACATTTTACACAGAAACACGAATTTGTTGTTGTTGTGATTGGAAGCAAAGAAGAGGTGAAGAATGGGAACACGGAAGAAGCACACGAAGGTCAGAATGACAAAGAAAAAGATATGGTGTAAAGAAAAAAAATATTGTACTGAAGGAAAACAAAGCACATGGAAAAAGGAAAAAAAGTCCGGATGGAGTGAAAATTCCAAAATGATAAGATGGAATGAAAAAAACCAATGGAATCATAAATGTACTTAGTGGTATGCTAGAGGTCTGCAGTGAAGAGGAAATGCAGACTTGAAGCGGCGAGTTAAATAGTGACCAATGCAATTGATTTTTCAGCACTGAACTCTGCAACGTGTCCAGGCTGATTATTATATCTCATTATTTTATTTGCCCGATCTTTATTTCTCTTAGTAGTTCTTTCTTCATATTAAGTGTCTTTAGCACCTCTTTATTTGTTATCTTCTCTTTCCATGATGTTCTCCCTATTCTTCTATATACCAACATGTCAAAGGCATAATTTTTGTCTTGTAATTGTTTTTTTAGTGTCCATGTTTCTAAGCCATACAACAATATTGAATAGATGTAGCATTGTATAATTCTCATTTTTATCCTTTTTGTAATTTGTTTAGATATTAATAATTGCCTCGTGTCATTGAAGGTACTTTTAGCCATTCCTATTCTCCTTTTAACTTCTGTTTCACATCTGCCATAAATTGTGACTATGTGTCCAAGATTTTGATAATGTTTTACTTATTGTAGTTTCTCTCCATGCATGTTTATGTTTAGCTCTTGTTGCTCTGTGTCTTTGCTGATTATCATGGTTTTTATTTGTATATCCAGCCCATATTAATTACTTGATTTATTGACTTTATCTATTAGTCTTTATAGTTCATGTTCACTTTCTACTAAAAGAACAGTATCATCTGCATATCTCAGATTGTTTATTATTTTCCCACTGATCTGGAGATATTGATACTGTTTTACTTGTTGTAGTTTCTCTCCCTGTATGTTTATGTTTACCTCATGTTCGTCTGTGGTGTTGCTGATTATCATGGTTTCTGTTTTTTTGGATATTTATATAAGAGGAAAGGGACACTTGTGGTTAAAAAGACAAACATGAATAGAACCTAATACGGTCAAGGAGGAGGACGTGTGCCACCAGATACTGAAACTTATGCATTTTAATATATGGTATGCCGAGTCATTTTTAGAATATTGCATAACGTAGTAGTAAATGCCATGGAATTCACATTTTAGGGTCGATTAAGTCCATTTGACAGAAGTCTTAATGAGACATAATTGATGATGAACTAAATTGCACATAATTGAAGATTAAACACGACACACAGTAAATGCGCGTGAAATTTGACCGGTCTCACCACCGACGTGTTAGTATCTCGTATGAGGATGTCGCACATCGTACACCGTTGCTGGTCATTGCTCTCACTGACACCATCTCTCTAAAAGGAACACCAATCAAAGGACATAACATCAAACAGACCTACAACGACCCTAACATTTGCACATTGGCACATATCAATGTCGTAGTGCTTCAGTGTTTCCAGTATAACATTGCTGTTGTCAGTATTACACCACTATTTTCAGCACTGCATCATAATGGTGTAATATCATTATTACACCAGCAACGCAGGAGTATTACAAGTATTACTTCAGTGCTGATTATCAAAACGTTAGTACTTTCAGTAGTATACTAGAGTTAGTTGTTGTACGCCAGTATTAACAGTGTTACATAAGTGTTAAATGTATTACATACGTGTTACCATCATTTCGTCAACTGTACACGTAGTTCGTCAAAGGTTTTTTGTTGTTCGTCCATCACAAGTGATGATGACCATTTGTTACATCCACTTTTGAAAATTCAATTTTAGTTATGTCCTTGATTATGCGTTCGTAGATGGCTAATGAGCCCTATTTGAGCTGTACATGTCCTTGGACAGTTTGGACATGGAATAACGACTGTAGACAGATCTTGGTCTATCCGTGACTTTCTAGCTGCTCTCCGCTGTTGAGCTGCTGCATTTATCTTCTTTTTACAAGATGATGCGCTCTTTTTTTATTTTAGAACGCCATGTAGATCTATTTTGTGCAAGTTCTTCCCATGTATCGTGGTCTATTTCAAAGGCTTTCAATGAGTCATTTAAAGAGTCCGTGTATCGCTTCCTTTAGCCTCCTTGAGATCGTATACCATTCTCTAGCTCACCATATAGAAGTATCTTTGTCAGACGATGGTCGGGCATACGCACCAAATGACCTGCCCAACGAACCTGTGTCTGCATCAGGATCATGTCAATGCTTGGGATACCAGCTCTATCAAGGACAGTGGTATCTGGAGTCTTGTCTTGCCATCTGAAGTTCATAACTTTTCTGAGACAATGTGTATGAAAATGATTGAGTTTTTTCACATGACGTCTATACACAGTCCATGTTTCACTACAAAGTTCGTCAAAGGTACCAGCAGTACGTCAGTTCTACCAGTTATAAGTCTGTGTTACCAGTTTCCTGTCAGTGTTACTAGTAGTACGTCGATGTTCTATGTATTACGTCAATGTCGACAATAGTAAGTCAGTGTTATCAGTTTTACCTCCAATGTTACCAGTACAACGTCATTACCACCACTAGCACGTCGGATGTCAGTATTATTAGTGCCACGTCATTGTTTGTAGTACTACGCGACGATTGGCAGTATTACACCATTGGTATCAGTATTACGTCAATGAGAGCACGTTACGTCAGTGGTATCAGTATTACTTTAGTATTACACATATAATGATACATTACATCAGTATCACTGTAATGTTACTAGTATTAGGTCAATGTTATCAGTATTACGTCAGTATTACAATTATTACTCTAGTGTTACCAGGATCACTATAGATCACTACGTCAGTTTTACACTATTATCAGTAGTACACAAATGGAGTCAGTAGTATGCCAGTATTACCAATCTATCTATTCTATATATTCGCTAATCCATTTGTTGCCCATCAGTGCCAGGAGTAGAAGAGTTTTCTAGAGATGGTCCTTGTATGTGCCGAGTATATTGTGAAAATGGTGGGTCTTTTATGTCAGTAGTCCATCGTTCCCCTTTTAGAATGTCATAGGTAAACGATGAAATAAACAGTAGGTGAGTGATGACACAACAGATAGAAAATATACAAAACACAACACCTTTTACGTAGAACGAAAGAAAGTAAGAAACCACAGAACAACATCGTATCATCAATCCATATGACAGACCGGGGACGGGGGACAGGAATACTGTACCCGGTTGGTTAAATCGTATCAGATATATATATATATATATATATATATATATATATATATATATATATAGATGATTAATATTTCTGTTGAACTTATTCAATTAAATTTATAGTAGACCTTCAATACGCGAATTATTGGACCTGTTTTAATACTATGTTTTTTAATATGATCTTGCAAGTTGTTGAATTGTGTTTCTTTGAAAAATCGATCACTTTGTCGTCTTGTTGTTTGAGAAGGTCATTCTGTTTAGTTTCTGTAACTGCTACATTCATCGATTCATTTAAGATCTTCGTAAATTATAGCGATAAGAACAGTGCCATTCGCATATCTTAACGTGTTAGACTTTTTGTATGTATTGACACATTCTAAATCTCGATTTGCAAGTTGAGAGGGGGCTTAACTTGAGATTTGTTGAGCTTGGTATCATAATCGTTTGTGTTTTAACACATCACATGTTTTAGCATATCGCATGTTTTAACACATCGCATGTTTAACACATCACATATTTGATCACATCACATGTTTTAGCACATCCAATGTTTTATCACATCACATGTCTTCGCACATCACATGTTTTAGCACATCACATGTTTAACACAACACATGTTTAGCACATCCCATGTTTTAGCACATCACATGTTTTCTCACAACACATGTTTTAGCACATCCAATGTTTTAGCACATCACATGTTTTCGCACATCGCATGTTTAGCACACTCCATGTTTTAGCACATCACATGTTTTAGCACATCACATGTTTAGCACATCACATGTTTTTGCACATCACATGTTTAGCACATCACATGTTTTAGTAAAATTAAAGAATACATCCATCAGAAGCTTGCGACATCTACCTACGATAGCTTCATCTACGGTGACATCCCTTTGATTACCGCTTTTAGGCATTTGTAGTTGGTAGTACTCTTCACTAAGTGGCCCATAACGAACACCAATGAATTTTCTAAGGTCGTTGACAGATGCATGTCATTTAACATCGTACAAGCGTCATTCTTTAAAAAAAGAACTCATGATGGCATGGAAAGAAATGTATTAGCAATATCGCCTGTAACCAAATCTTGCTCAGCAGATGTTACAATAGTAAAATAAACCATGCATGTCTTTTCTAAATTAATTGAAAGAATTGTCGAATATTTCTCTTGCATTGGAAAGTAAAAATGTACAACATTAATTACATTGTTACTTATGTATAGATCGTGTTAAAATGTGTAACTTAATCATGTTCATTGCGCTGTTGTACAGTAAATATAGTAGCACTAGATGATGTGTTACCATACTTGCACATTTATTGTATTGACTTCATGCAGTAACATCACTCAAAGTTAATATGATCACAGCAATATCTTTGTAAACATCGGTATGTTTAAAGATATTCTTTGCTAGGCAATAAAGAGACTTGATGGTGCAATGCATCCTTGTCATACCCCTGCTCTTATTTCAATGTATGGTGAGTATATGTTTTCACACAGTATTGATGCATTTTGTCCCCAATATATATTTATAATCAGTCTGATGTCTTTTGCCATCTATACCTATTTCTGGAATACATTTGGATAATTTGTCAAGTTGGACTCTTCCAAAGGCCTTACTGTAGATTATGAAAAAATATAGATACTTTTTTTTCTGGAACTCCATATATGTATTTATCACATGTGGGTTACTACACTAATATTGCTTCTCTGATTTCTTTATTTTTCCTAGAACTCAATTATTCTTCACCGACCTCAGCTTATATCTTGTTAATTCCTCCGTGTATTATCTTCAACAGTATTTTAATTAAATGACTCATTAGACTTATTGGTATATATTCTGTACAGTCCACATCCTTGTGCTTCTTAGGCACTGACATGACAATTGATGGTGTTAGGTCTTTGTGTATGTGCTGTGTTTCATATATGCCATTGCAAAGTTATGTGATAATATCCACGAAATAATCACTTAGATTTGTTATTATGTCTACTGTTATGTTGTCAGAGCCTGCAACTTTCTACATTTTATTGATTTTATTTTGTGATTAATACTTCTGCTTTCAATATTGCTGGTCCATCACTGTAGTGCATTATAGTTGTTTTGCGTCATTGGTCGACAAACAGCTCTATCACCTAATCTGCCTATCTTGTAAATACTTATGTTTTAGTAACTTTATTTTTTTATCCGTTTTTGCCTTTAATGCACAACCCTCTCCTCCATTTATATGATTTTTAGTTTTTGCGATGTGCATTATCTGTGTATGCATTACTCATGTTTTCTATTGTATTGACATATTAGTGAAATATGAGCCTACACATGTATTTAAATATTGGACTACACATTTAGGTGGAGTATTGAAAAAAATAAATAGTTACGAATGAACAACAATATTTTCCAACATTCAGAAAGCTTTACATAGCCAACACAGATTATCATTGTCTGCTAATGTACAACTGAAGAGCCACGAGCTATAACGTGTGTAGATTTTCATTTGCTGGCAAATCGGTATTCCGTCCTTTAAGAAATTAATCTCAAAAATAGCCTAGAAAAATGAATTACTTAATAGCTCATATATACACACTAAAACAATGCATATATATATATATATATATATATATATATATATATATACACAGACATATGTGTAGATCATTTCACAGATACGTGTAGTGAAAACAAAAGAGAGACAGACGCAGAAGTGTTTTTCTTTCTTCTTATAATATAGCGACGATTGTTGATATGTTTTGCTTTCCACAAATTATTTTTGTAATTTTTTCTCTGGAATAGAAAGAACGAAACTATTGTAGGCAATATAACATAAAAATATCTCTTAAGGGTGCATATATTATAGACGTAAAAACTGAATGGATGAAATTGTACTTTTATAATGACGCCATACTGTCATGAATCGGTTACTAATCAATATGCTGGGAGAGTTGATGAATATGTTATTTCTACTTTTTTTAGAACTGAAAGGACATGCAGATATGAACACTGTTCTGTGATTGTCCCATAGACAACTACATTACAGGACATAATAGTATACGAGAGGAAAGAATAGTGAATCTGGTCGAATAGATTAAATGTCGCCTGCAATGAAACACACTATTTTAACTTCTGTACAATTGACTAAAGCAACATGCCAACTTATCATTTTAATAGTCAAATTTTCCGGACTGCAAAACAGTAATGAGATAATTCTAAGGTTGTTTTTTTCACCTCGCCGATAATGAAATTGAGGATCTCATTAGTAAGCGTTGCAAAGTCCATTCTCATCCTTGCAGATGTTTAGATTTATATGGCGAACAGGAACATTGACAGTGATCTTTCGTCATTTAAATATTTATATATATATATATGTATGTATACAGTGAGGAGTATAACCGTATTGTGCGTAGAAATATATATTTTTCGAGAATAACAACATTTATTTCTAATTTTATTTATGCAGGAACAATCTTAACATTTGATACGAAATTCCAAGGCAACCAACGGTGTCTTAACGAGAGAGTGTTTATAAATGATATGACAACAGCCGATGTAACGTGTGATATGTTCGTACGTATTATGACTATATCAATAGAAGGCAACATAGCTCCGACAGTCTGTTCCATCCACGTTGCCGGAGGTTAGTCTGTTCCATCCGCATTTGTAGAGATTAGCCTGTTCCATCGACATCAGTGGGTGTTTATTATGTTTCATCTACATTCGTGAATATATTGTTCCACTATTAACGTATGGAAATAAAAGCTGGAAAACAACTCAAGGAACAGAGCAACTAGCAAACATCTTCGAAAACAAATTTCTCAAGATACTGATGAAAATAAAATGTAACGATTTCGTCACTTTAATGATTTAAGAAACAAAACGCATCAAGAATACGTTCACATGCAATAAGAAAATACGGGTATTTAAATGCATGGGTCACGATTTAAGACTAGATAAAAACATAATAAATCAAAAATCCTCTTATGTGGACACCTGATGGGAAACGAGGAATACATAAAGCAATCCTAAAACCAGCACCATACATATAAAAAAATCACAGTATGCAAGACCACATACGAATTATAACTACAACACAGTCTCCACGAAGCAGTTTCATATGCGGGAAAAAAGGGATTATCCTGAACGCTATTATATGGAGAATAAAAACAGCTGCCCTATTTGACTCCTGCGTCACGAAAGGAAGAAACAGACTAACACGAATGATGCTCTGTTCCATCTACATTAGTGCATGCTACTCTGTTCTATCTACATTAGTGCATGCTACTTTCTTCCATCTACATTAGTGGATGCTACTCTCTGCCATCTACTTTAGTGAATGTTATTCTGTTCCACCTGCATTAGTGGATGCTACTCTGTTCCTTCTACATAAGTGGATGCTACTCTGTTCCATCTACATTAGTAGATGCTACTCTGTTCCATTTACATTAGTGAATACTACTCTCTTCCATCTACATTAGTAGATGCTACACTGTTCCATCTACATTAGTGGATACTACTATGTTCCATCTACATCAGTAGATGCTACTATGCTGCATTAGTGGATGCTACTCTGTTCCATCTACATTAGTGTATGCTACGCTTTTCATCTATATCAGTGGATGCTACTCTGATCCGTCTGAATTAGCGGATGCTACTCTGTTCCATCTGCATTAGCGAATGATACTATGTTCCATCTACATTAGTGGATGATATTATGTTCCATTTACATTAGTGGAAGCTATTCTGTTTCATCTACATTAGTGGATGATATTCAGTTCAATCGACATTAGTGGAAGCTACTCTGTTCCATCTAGATTAGTGAATGCTACTCTGTTCAAATCTAAATAAATGGATGCTACTCTGTTCCATCTACATTAGTGGATGCTACTCTGTTCCATCTACATTAGTGGATGCTACACTCATCCTTCTAAATAAGTGGACGACGCACTCTATCATCTACATTAGTGGATGATATTCTGTTCAATCGACATTAGTGGAAGCTACTCTGTTCCATCTACATTAGTGAATGCTACTCTGTTCAATCTGCACTAGTGGATGTTACTCTGTTGGATTTACATTATTGGATAATAATCTGTTACATCTACATTATTGAATGCTAATCTGTTCCATCTACATAAGTGGATGCTATACTGCGCCATCTACATCAGTGGATGCTACTCTGTTCTTATCTGCATTAGTGGATGTTACTCTATTCCATCTACAATAGTGAATGCCACTCTGTTCCATCTGTATTAGTATATGATAGTATTTTCCATCTATATTAGTGGAAGCTACTCTGTTCCACCTGCATTAGTGGATGCTACTCTGTTCCATCTACATTAGTGTATGCTACTCTGTTCATATATATTATTGGATGGTACTCTGATCCGTCTGCATTAGCGGATGCTACTTTATTCCATCTGCATTAGCGAATGCTGCTATGTTCCATCTACATTAGTGGATGATATGATGTTCCATCTACATTAGTTGATTCTATTATGTTCCATCTACACAAGTGGATGATACTCTGTTCAAATCTACATTAGTGGATGCTACTCTGTTCCATATACACCAGTGGATGCTACACTGTTCCATTTACATTAGTGGATGCTACTCCGTTTCATCTACATTAGTGGATACTACTCTGATCCATCTACATTAGTGGATGATATTCAGTTCCTTATGCATTCATGTGGGTGATTCTGATCCGTCTACATTATTAGGGTTTTTATTTTCCATCTACAATATTAGGTGTTAGTATGACACATTTAATTAGTGGAGATTAGTCTGTTCCACACATGTTAATGGGGATTTATCTATTCCACCAATACTATTGTTTGTTAGTCTGTTCCATCTACATGACTGGATCTTAGTCTGATACACAAACATTAGTGGATGTTACTCGAGGTTACAATAGGAGACAACTTTTTACATTTTTTGTAAACCTCCTAAGTCTGTACTAAACATGAAATCGATATAGTACATTGGTAGAATTTATGCTTTAGGGATTTGAAGTTATTTGTTAAATAAAACAAGTTTAAATATTCATGATCTGTATTTACCATAAAGAAAGAATTGGGGAATCAAATACTCCGGGATATAACGCTCTGTATGAGCGGTATTTAGTCTTCTTATCGTCATGTACGTCCATATAATCACCACACGTCAATATGCTCACTACACGTCACATACTCACTACACGTCACATACACACTACACGTCCACATAATCACTACACGTCCGCATGCTCACTACACGTCCACATGCTCACTACACGTCACATACTCACCACACGTCCATATACTCACTAAACGCCACATACTCACTACAAGCCACATGCTCCCTACACGTCCATATGCTCACTACATGTCACATACTCACTACACGTCTATATACTCAATACACGTCACATACTCACTACACGTCAAATACTCACTACACGCCACATGCTCACTACACGTCACATACTCACTACACGTCACATACTCACTACACGTCACATACTCACTACACGTCACATACTCACTACACGTCCACATGCTCACTACACGTCCACATGCTCACTACACGTCACATACTCACTACACGCCACATGCTCACTACACGTCCACATGCTCACTACACGTCCACATGCTCACTACACGTCCACATGCTCACTACACGTCCACATGCTCACTACACGTCACATACTCACTACACGCCACATGCTCACTACACGTCCACATGCTCACTACACGTCCACATGCTCACTACACGTCCACATGCTCACTACACGTCACATACTCACTACACGCCACATGCTCACTACACGTCCATATGCTCACTACACGTCAAATACTCACTACACGCCACATGCTCACTACACGTCGCATACTCACTACACGTCACATACTCACTACACGTCCACATGCTCTCTACACGTCCACATGCTCACTACACGTCCACATGCTCACTACACGTCACATACTCACTACACGTCCATATGCTCACTACACATCGCATACTCACTACACGTCCATATGCTCACTACACATCGCATACTCACTACACGTCACATACTCACTACACGTAACATAATCACTACACTTCCATATGCTCACTACACATCGCATACTCACTACACGTCACATACTCACTACACGTCCATATGCTCACTACACATCGCATACTCACTACACGTCAAATACTCACTACACGTCACATACTCACTACACGTCCATATGCTCACTACACATCGCATACTCACTACACGTCCATATGCTCACTACACATCGCATACTCACTACACGTCACATACTCACTACACGTAACATACTCACTACACGTCACATACTCACTACACGTCCATATGCTCACTACACGTCAAATACTCACTACACGTCCACATGCTCACTACACGTCCACATGCTCACTACACGTCACATACTCACTACACGCCACATGCTCACTACACGTCCACATGCTCACTACACGTCCACATGCTCACTACACGTCTACATGCTCACTACACGTCCACATGCTCACTACACGTCACATACTCACTACACGCCACATGCTCACTACACGTCCACATGCTCACTACACGTCCACATGCTCACTACACGTCCACATGCTCACTACACGTCACATACTCACTACACGCCACATGCTCACTACACGTCCATATGCTCACTACACGTCAAATACTCACTACACGCCACATGCTCACTACACGTCACATACTCACTACACGTCACATACTCACTACACGTCCACATGCTCTCTACACGTCCACATGCTCACTACACGTCCACATGCTCACTACACGTCACATACGCACTACACGTCACATGCTCACTACACATCGCATACTCACTACACGTCACATACTCACTACACGTCCATATGCTCACTACACATCGCATACTCACTACACGTCACATACTCACTACACGTCACATACTCACTACACGACCATATGCTCACTACACATCGCATACTCACTACAAGTCTATATGCTCACTACACATCGCATACTCACTACACGTCACATGCTCACTACACAACGCATACTCACTACACGTCACATGCTCACTACACATCGCATACTCACTACACGTCACATACTCACTACACGTCACATACTCACTACACGTCCATATGCTCACTACACATCGCATACTCACTACACATCACATGCTCACTACACATCGCATACTCACTACACGTCACATACTCACTACACGTCACATACTCACTACACGTCCATATGCTCACTACACATCGCATACTCACTACACGTCACATACTCACTACACGTCACATACTCACTACACGTCCATATGCTCACTACACATCACATACTCACTACACGTCACATACTCACTACACGTCCATATGCTCACTACACATCACATACTCACTACACATCACATACTCACTACACGTCACATACTCACTACACGTCACATACTAACTACACGTCCATATGCTCACTACACATCACATACTCACTACACGTCACATACTCACTACACGTCACATACTCACTACACATCGCATACTCACTACACATCACATGCTCACTACACATCGCATACTCACTACACGTCACATACTCACTACACGTCCATATGCTCACTACACATCGCATACTCACTACACGTCACATACTCACTACACGTCACATACTCACTACACGTCCATATGCTCACTACACGTCCACATGTTCACTACACATCGCATACTCACTACACGCCACATGCTCACTACACATCGCATACTCACTACACATCGCATACTCACTACACATCACATGCTCACTACACGTCACATACTCACTACACGTCCATATGCTCACTACACATCGCATACTCACTACACGTCACATACTCACTACACGTTACATACTCACTACACGTCCATATGCTCACTACACGTCCACATGTTCACTACACATCGCATACTCACTACACGTCACATGCTCACTACACATCGCATACTCACTACACGTCACATGCTCACTACACATCGCATACTCACTACACGTCCACATGCTCACTACACATCGCATACTCACTACACGTCACATGCTCACTACACGTCCACATGTTCACTACACGTCACATACTCACTACACGTCCACATGCTCACTACACGTCACATACTCACTACACGTCCACATGCTCACTACACGTCCGCATGCTCACTACACGTCCACATGCTCACTACACATCCACATACTCACTACACGTCCACATGCTCACTACACATCGCATACTCACTACAAGCCAAATGCTCACTACACGTTACATAATCACTACACGTCCACATGCTCACTACACGTCCTCATAATCACTACACGTCCACATGCTCACTACACTTCCACATGCTCACTACACACGCATACTCACTACACGTCACATACTCACTACACGCCACATGCTCACTACACGTCACATACTAACTACACGTCACATACTCACTACACGTCCATATGCTCACTACACGTCCACATGTTCACTACACATCGCATACTCACTACACGTCACATGCTCACTACACATCGCATACTCACTACACGTCCACATGCTCACTACACATCGCATACTCACTACACGTCCACATGCTCACTACACATCGCATACTCACTACACGTCCACATGCTCACTACACGTCACATGCTCACTACACGTCCGCATGCTCACTACACGTCCACATACTCACTACACTTCCACATGCTCACTACACATCGCATACTCACTACACGTCCACATGCTCACTACACATCGCATACTCACTACACGTCCACATGCTCACTACACATCGCATACTCACTACACGTCACATGCTCACTACACGTCCACATACTCACTACACTTCCACATGCTCACTACACGTCCACATGCTCACTACACATCCACATACTCACTACACGTCCACACGCTCACTACACATCGCATACTCACTACAAGCCACATGCTCACTACACGTTACATACTCACTACACGTCCACATGCTCACTACACGTCCTCATACTCACTACACGTCCACATGCTCACTACACGTCCACATGCTCACTACACACGCATACTCACTACACGTCACATACTCACTACACGCCACATGCTCACTACAAGTCACATACTCACTACACGTCACATGCTCACTACAAGTTACATACTCACTATACATCACATACTCACTACACATCACATACTCACTACACGTCCACATGCTCACAACACATCGCATACTCACTACACATCGCATACTCACTACACGTCCACATGCTCACTACACGTCACATACTCACTACACATCACATACTCAAAACACATCACATACTCAGTACACATCACATACTCACTACACATCACATAATCACTACACATCGCACACTCACTACACGTTACATACTCAACACACGTCACATACTCACTACACGTCCACATGCTCACTACACGTCCACATGCTCACTAAACGTCCACATGCTCACTACTCGTCCACATGCTCACTACACGTCCACATGCTCACTACACGTCCACATGCTCACTACACGTCACATACTCACTACACGCCACATGCTCACTACACGTCCACATGCTCACTACACGTCCACATGCTCACTACACGTCCACATGCTCACTACACGTCCACATGCTCACTACACGTCACATACTCACTACACGCCACATGCTCACTACACGTCCACATGCTCACTACACGTCCACATGCTCACTACACGTCCACATGCTCACTACACGTCACATACTCACTACACGCCACATGCTCACTACACGTCCATATGCTCACTACACGTCAAATACTCACTACACTCCACATGCTCACTACACGTCGCATACTCACTACACGTCACATACTCACTACACGTCTACATGTTCTCTACACGTCCACATGCTCACTACACGTCCACATGCTCACTACACGTCACATACTCACTACACGTCCATATGCTCACTACACATCGCATACTCACTACAAGTCCATATGCTCACTACACATCGCATACTCACTACACGTCACATACTCACTACACGTCACATACTCACTACACGTCCATATGCTCACTACACATCGCATACTCACTACACGTCCATATGCTCACTACACATCGCATACTCACTACACGTCACATACTCACTACACGTAACATACTCACTACACGTCACATACTCACTACACGTCCATATGCTCACTACACGTCAAATACTCACTACACGTCCACATGCTCACTACACGTCCACATGCTCACTACACGTCACATACTCACTACACGCCACATGCTCACTACACGTCCACATGCTCACTACACGTCCACATGCTCACTACACGTCTACATGCTCACTACACGTCCACATGCTCACTACAAGTCACATACTCACTACACGCCACATGCTCACTACACGTCCACATGCTCACTACACGTCCACATGCTCACTACACGTCCACATGCTCACTACACGTCACATACTCACTACACGCCACATGCTCACTACACGTCCATATGCTCACTACACGTCAAATACTCACTACACGCCACATGCTCACTACACGTCACATACTCACTACACGTCACATACTCACTACACGTCCACATGCTCTCTACACGTCCACATGCTCACTACACGTCCACATGCTCACTACACGTCACATACGCACTACACGTCACATGCTCACTACACATCGCATACTCACTACACGTCACATACTCACTACACGTCACATACTCACTACACGTCCATATGCTCACTACACATCGCATACTCACTACACGTCACATACTCACTACACGTCACATACTCACTACACGACCATATGCTCACTACACATCGCATACTCACTACACGTCCATATGCTCACTACACATCGCATACTCACTACACGTCACATGCTCACTACACATCGCATACTCACTACACGTCACATGCTCACTACACATCGCATACTCACTACACGTCCACATGCTCACTACACATCGCATACTCTCTACACGTCACATACTCACTACACGTCACATACTCACTACACGTCCATATGCTCACTACACATCGCATACTCACTACACATCACATGCTCACTACACATCGCATACTCACTACACGTCACATACTCACTACACGTCACATACTCACTACACGTCCATATGCTCACTACACATCGCATACTCACTACACGTCCATATGCTCACTACACGTCCACATGTTCACTACACATCGCATAATCACTACACGTCACATGCTCACTACACATCGCATACTCACTACACATCGCATACTCACTACACATCACATGCTCACTACACGTCACATACTCACTACACGTCCATATGCTCACTACACATCGCATACTCACTACACGTCCATATGCTCACTACACATCGCATACTCACTACACGTCACATACTCACTACACGTCACATACTCACTACACGTCCATATGCTCACTACACGTCCACATGTTCACTACACATCGCATACTCACTACACGTCACATGCTCACTACACATCGCATACTCACTACACGTCACATGCTCACTACACGTCACATACTCACTACACGTCCATATGCTCACTACACGTCAAATACTCACTACACGCCACATGCTCACTACACGTCACATACTCACTACACGTCACATACTCACTACACGTCCACATGCTCTCTACACGTCCACATGCTCACTACACGTCCACATGCTCACTACACGTCACATACGCACTACACGTCACATGCTCACTACACATCGCATACTCACTACACGTCACATACTCACTACACGTCACATACTCACTACACGTCCATATGCTCACTACACATCGCATACTCACTACACGTCACATACTCACTACACGTCACATACTCACTACACGACCATATGCTCACTACACATCGCATACTCACTACACGTCCATATGCTCACTACACATCGCATACTCACTACACGTCACATGCTCACTACACATCGCATACTCACTACACGTCACATGCTCACTACACATCGCATACTCACTACACGTCCACATGCTCACTACACATCGCATACTCTCTACACGTCACATACTCACTACACGTCACATACTCACTACACGTCCATATGCTCACTACACATCGCATACTCACTACACATCACATGCTCACTACACATCGCATACTCACTACACGTCACATACTCACTACACGTCACATACTCACTACACGTCCATATGCTCACTACACATCGCATACTCACTACACGTCCATATGCTCACTACACGTCCACATGTTCACTACACATCGCATAATCACTACACGTCACATGCTCACTACACATCGCATACTCACTACACATCGCATACTCACTACACATCACATGCTCACTACACGTCACATACTCACTACACGTCCATATGCTCACTACACATCGCATACTCACTACACGTCCATATGCTCACTACACATCGCATACTCACTACACGTCACATACTCACTACACGTCACATACTCACTACACGTCCATATGCTCACTACACGTCCACATGTTCACTACACATCGCATACTCACTACACGTCACATGCTCACTACACATCGCATACTCACTACACGTCACATGCTCACTACACGTCACATACTCACTACACGTCACATGCTCACTACACATCGCATACTCACTACACGTCCACATGCTCACTACACATCGCATACTCACTACACGTCACATACTCACTACACGTCCACATGCTCACTACACGTCACATACTCACTACACGTCCATATGCTCACTACACTTCCACATGTTCACTACACATCGCATACTCACTACACGTCACATGCTCACTACACATCGCATACTCACTACACATCACATGCTCACTACACATCGCATACTCACTACACGTCCACATGCTCACTACACATCGCATACTCACTACACGTCACATACTCACTACACGTCCACATGCTCACTACACGTCACATACTCACTACACGTCCACATGCTCACTACACGTCCGCATGCGCACTACACGTCCACATGCTCACTACACATCCACATACTCACTACACGTCCACATGCTCACTACACATCGCATACTCACTACAAGCCAAATGCTCACTACACGTTACATAATCACTACACGTCCACATGCTCACTACACGTCCTCATACTCACTACACGTCCACATGCTCACTACACGTCCACATGCTCACTACACACGCATACTCACTACACGTCACATACTCACTACACGCCACATGCTGACTACACGTCACATACTAACTACACGTCACATACTCACTACACGTCCATATGCTCACTACACGTCCACATGTTCACTACACATCGCATACTCACTACACGCCACATGCTCACTACACATCGCATACTCACTACACGTCCACATGCTCACTACACATCGCATACTCACTACACGTCCACATGCTCACTACACATCGCATACTCACTACACGTCCACATGCTCACTACACGTCACATGCTCACTACACGTCCGCATGCTCACTACACGTCCACATACTCACTACACTTCCACATGCTCACTACACATCGCATACTCACTACACGTCCACATGCTCACTACACATCGCATACTCACTACACGTCCACATGCTCACTACACATCGCATACTCACTACAAGCCACATACTCACTACACGTCGACATGCTCACTACACGTCCGCATGCTCACTACACGTCCACATACTCACTACACTTCCACATGCTCACTACACGTCCACATGCTCACTACACGTCCTCATACTCACTACACGTCCACATGCTCACTACACGTCCACATGCTCACTACACACGCATACTCACTACACGTCACATACTCACTACACGCCACATGCTCACTACAAGTCACATACTCACTACACGTCAAATACTCACTACACGTCACATGCTCACTACAAGTTACATACTCACTATACATCACATACTCACTACACATCACATACTCACTACACGTCCACATGCTCACTACACATCGCATACTCACTACACATCGCATACTCACTACACGTCCACATGCTCACTACACGTCACATACTCACTACACATCACATACTCAAAACACATCACATACTCACTACACATCACATACTCACTACACATCACATACTCACTACACGTCCACATGCTCACTACACGTCCACATGCTCACTAAACGTCCACATGCTCACTACTCGTCCACATGCTCACTACACGTCCACATGCTCACTACACGTCCACATGCTCACTACACGTCATATGCTCACTACACGTCCACATGCTCACTACACGTCCACATGCTCACTACTCGTCACATACTCACTACACGCCACATGCTCACTACACGTCAAATACTCACTACACGTCACATGCTCACTACACATCGCATACTCACTACACGCCACATGCTCACTACACGTTACATACTCACTACACGTCACATACTCACTACACGTCCACATGCTCATTACACGTCACATGCTCACTACACATTACATACACACTACACGTCCACATACTCACTACACCTTACATACTCACTACACGTCACATACTCACTACACGTCCACATACTCACTACACGTCCACATGCTCACTACACGTCCACATGCTAACTACACATCGCATACTCAATACACGTCCACATGCTCACTACACGTCACATGCTCACTACACGTCCACATGCTCACTACACGTTCACATGCTCACTACACTTCCACATGCTCACTACACGTCCACATGCTCACTACACGTCCACATGCTCACTTCACATCGCATACTCACTACAAGCCACATACTCACTAAACGTCCACATGCTCACTACACTTCCACATGCTCACTACACGTCCACATGCTCACTACACGTCCACATGCTCACTACACGTCCACATGCTCACTAAACGTCACATACTCACTACACATCGCATGCTCACTACACGTCCACATGCTCACTACACGTCCACATGCTCACTACACGTCCACATGCTCACTACACGTCCACATACTCACTACACGTCCACATGCTCACTACACGTCCACATGCTGACTACACATCGCATACTCACTACACGTTACCTACTCACTACACGTCCACATGCTCACTACACGTCCACATGCTCACTACACGTCGCATGCTCACTACACGTCCACATACTCACTACACGTCCACATGCTCACTACACGTCCACATGCTCACTACACGTTACATGCTCACTACACATCGCATACTCACTACACGTCACATACTCACTACACGCCACATGCTCACTACACGTTACATACTCTCTACACGCCACATGCTCACTACACTTTACATACTCACTACACGTCCACATACTCACTACACGTCACATACTCACTACACGTTACATACTCACTACACGTCACATACTCACTACACGTCACATACTCACTACACGTCACATACTCACTACACGTTACATACTCACTACACGTCACATACTCACTACACGTCACATACTCACTACACGTCACATACTCACTACACGTCACATACTCACTACACGTTACATACTCACTACACGTCACATACTCACTACACGTCACATACTCACTACACGTCACATACTCACTACACGTCACATACTCACTACACGTCACATACTCACTACACGTCACATACTCACTACACGTCACATACTCACTACACGTCACATACTCACTACACGTCACATGCTCACTAAAAGTCCACATTCTCACTACACATCGCATACTCACTACAAGCCATATGCTCACTACACGTTACATGCTCTATTGAATGTTTCCTAAACACGATCATTGAAATTCACGTTCCACTCATTCAATGGGTTCCATAATTTGATCACTGTAAGTCGGTCTCCAATTAGGAAACACTGTATTCATTAAAAATCGGACTCCAATAAGACAATATTTCATTAACTCATTCGGTACAAGTCAGACTAAAATAAATCAATGTTGATATATCAAAAATAGTAATACTCCATCAGGTAAAATATCCTTACCATAATTAGTGAAATTGAGAATCAGCACATGCACTTTTCCTTAACATGATCATTGAATCACAATCTTAGATCAGACAATACATATCTGATTGAAACCATCATCCCAATCAGGCAATATTTCCATAACACGATCATTGAAATTCAGACTCTAATCAGGCAATGTTTCCATAAAACGATCATTGAAACTCAGACTCTAATCAGGCAATGTTTCCATAGCACGATAAAAGTAACTCAGACTCTAATCAGGATATGTTTCATTCGTTGCAAATAAGATAAAAATCAGTTACAGTTGCTTTAACAAATAACAATGATCAGTTATAAGGACGCATGTAAACCCTCAATGACAGGATTCCACAAGTAATTAAAAAACTGAGAAAACACGGTCGAAACTCGGAGTGTTCTGATGTAGAACGTACGTGGAAGAACAACATTGTTCATAAATAATATGGTTAAAGATATGGGAGAAGAAAGAGAAGAACGCAAACACAATCATTTAGTTGATGTGATATGATCGCTTGCAAAGTCCCCATTTCCGAGAAAATATTCAACGTATTGTTTATTCTTAATGCTAACTGGCCGTCAGCAAGAAACAAACGACCATACATTGAGAGTTATACTTTCATGCAGTGACAATATAGCAAGTAAATTGATTCCGTCTCTTATGAGAATAAACCTACAAATAAATACCAATACGAGCATAAAATAAACCAATATCCGGACATAAGGCGAAAGTTAGACACACAAAAATGTTGGATAGAAAGAAAACATCACGATAACCTTAAACAAACATGAACTGAATGCAACCATGGCCACACATCTGGACTTTGAACAACGATCACACCACTCGCTTCAGGGAAAGTGTGAATACGATCAACCACCACTAAAGTGGATATATATAATACACAATATGTTGATTTATTACCACTATAGCGAAGTCTTGCAATCTATGATCATGCGTGACCAATCCGCACAATTTTCTACACCTGACAACGTGCACAAACTCGTTGTATGACGTCGCCCGCACGTCTCATCCATATTTTATTATATTTAGTCTGTAACCTTATATGTTCATAGTTTCAGAATGTAGTTTGTGGTCTTTCTCAGGTTGCGATTTAGAGATATGATCATGCCCTGATTAAATGTGTGTGCTAAGCTGTAGCACTGTCATGTAGGAATAGCATGATTCTTACTAGTGTACCTCAAGCAGAAAATAGCATGATTCTTACTAGTGTACCTCAAGCAGAAAATAGCATGATTCTTACTAGTGTACCTTGTGCTAAGTTGTAGCACTGCCATGTACGAATATCATGATTCGTACTAGTCTACCTCAAGCAGAAAACGCACATCATAGTTATGTTTCCTATCTAATGTTTCAGTTGGAATATGGCTGAGTGTAAACATTGGCAATGATTATTCTATCCTGAAACAACATTGATACCCTGAAATAAAATAAACAGTAGCATCTGTTAACACTGACAGCAACATATATACTTGTGATCACCGCAGTGCATCTGCATGTCTATAGAAACATAAGCAGTAAAATTTAGTTTTATTTTGTCAAAAAGCAACTCAAATATTTCTTAGTATGACACTTTCAAGGGTGCTCCACACACAAAGTAAAAATATACGTGCCTGTATTTATCAGGTATAGTATAGTAACATCAGTGATGTTACTGCAGGATATTGAGTGAAAACCTAGTCCATTGTTATGGACATGCGGAAGTCCGGGGTAATGAGCGAGCATATATTTTTCTCACATGCGTAGCTACATCGGCTGTTATCGGAGCAATGGATTGGGGAGACATTTTGAACGCTCTACGGGAAAACATACGGACACATGCCTCTATACATGACGATAAATGTGGTGTCGCTAGAAAGGAGCAGTTTCGTGCGAAAGGAAAGCTGATGTTTACCCAACGGCATACTGGGACAGTCAGTCAATGTGTAATGACGGATGCACTCATGGAGAGATTTGAGCACCCATGTACTTGTCCGTAGTGTAGTGACAGTGATCCAACGACGAACTAACTAGCTAGTTATATTACCTAATGGAAGACAACTATATTTGCATCATAGCGAGAATATTATGTTCATTCAAATGTTATTCATTTATTATACGACATCCATTATTATTTAAACATACACATACGATAGATCCAATATCATCAACACACTCCAATACTAATCTAGTTCTTAATGTACTGACGTGATGTCATTTAGTTATAATTAATTGATGTGATACATGTGTAGACAATAAATTATTCTTTGATGATTATCATGGTGCTTCAAACACGATTTTTTTTTGTTTTTTTACGCTTCAATTGATCAAACAACCTAGTTAATGATTGGTGCGTACGTGTTTATTGATGTGTACATGTTTTTGTAATGACACTCATATTCCAGTTGGTGCGTCTATCACCTATATCTTCTGATATAGGTAAAATGAATTGTTATATGACAAATATATTTAATAATATAACAATAAATCTACACAGAGAATATCTTTAACAATAGGACTCCAGATCAGTGGGAAAATAATAAACAATCTGAGATATGCAGATGATACTGTTCTTTTAGTAGAAAGTGAACATGAACTATAAAGACTAATAGATAAAGTCAATAAATCAAGTAATTAATATGGGCTGGATATACAAATAAAAACCATGATAATCAGCAAAGACACAGAGCAACAAGAGCTAAACATAAACATGCATGGAGAGAAACTACAATAAGTAAAACATTATCAAAATCTTGGACACATAGTCACAATTTATGGCAGATGTGAAACAGAAGTTAAAAGGAGAATATGAATGGCTAAACATACCTTCAATGAAGTGAGGAAAATACTAACATTTAAACAAATTACAAACACGTTAACAATGAGATTTATACAATGCTACACCTATTCTATATTATTGTATGGCTAAAAAACGGCCACTAAATAAAGAATTATAAAACATAATTGATGCCTTTGAGATGTGGGTATATATGTGAACAGGGATAATATTAAAGATAGAGAAGAAAACACATAAAAAGGTGTTTAAACAACCAATATTAAGAAAGAACTACTTAGAGAAATATAGATCGGACAAATAAAATATTTTTGACACATTAAAAGACATGACACATTATTGAGGACCTTACTTGTGCCTAAAGTCAAAGGGAAGCGAGCAAGAGGTAGGCACATATAAAAGTGGGAGAGTAACATCACACGATTGACAGGATACATTCTAGAGTGCAGAGTGCACCACAAATACAAGATACATTTGATGTTGGAGATCCCTGCAAACAACCTTCGTTGCGGAGACGGCAATTGATAATGATAATAATACATTGTTTTGTGACGAATATACCTTTGAAGGTATATATAAAATACATTGTTATGCGACAAATATATCTATAAGGTATATATAAAATACATTGTTATGTGACAAATATATCTATAAGGTATATATAAAATACATTGTTATGTGACAAATATATCTATAAGGTATATATAAAATACATTTTTATGTGACAAATATATCTATAAGGTATATATAAAATACATTGTTATGTGACAAATATATCTATAAGGTATATATAAAAAATACATTGTTATGCGACACACATATTTAGAAGGTATAGATAGATAGATACATTGACTTTCTATAATGTGGCGAAGTACAGATGTAACAGTGACTAAATTATCATAGACAGTTTATCAGTCAGAGATAGACAACACGGACATAGTAAGACATTATTAAGCTAAAGAGTTAATCGAACTTTAAAACAGACGACCATTTTTTTCTGTTACCAAAGATAGGGTACTGCGGGGTGGATAACTTTGTCAAACTTGAAAGACGGGTTTGGAAGTGTAAACATTTGAGAGAGAGAAAATACCAAATTAATGTTTAATTTATGTACGATAGCTATAGAAGGAAATATAGGGATAGTTTATTTTTAGTCAGAATATTCTGGAAGAATGAACAGCTAATTATAGTAAACATCACACAAATAGTGAATAAGCTTCTAGTATTCATGGATTGCTGAGTGAGTTCACCAGTAGACGAAAATATTATCTTGCAATCTAAAAGTCAGCCAGTCCTAGTGTTTGAATGCAGTCACATCAGTGCAGTCATAGTGATTGGAGAGCGAACATCAAACAACAAACATATGAGGAAGGAACCTAGTTTTTGAAATCAGACACATCAGTTCAGTCAGAGTCTACAGAGACATCGTACATCGGTTGAGTATCGTTGTCTGAAGAAAGCTGTCACATCAGTTAAGTTTTTAAACTATGAGTCCGAAGCATCAACAACTACAGGTCAGTTATTACAGGGAATAATTACAGATATTACAGGGAAAAGCCAATAGAGAAAAGTAGCACCAAGGCATTTAGATAGTCAAGAATAGGAGATTCAAATAGACAATGTCAATAGTGAGGGATAGTGTTTGTAGAAGTGGATATTTGAACTGTGTTAGTTAGACTCGTGATTTATGACTGGCATAGTCGTATCCCAAGTTGTGAAAAGAACTGTGGATAATTCTTTGACAATTTTAAAGGAAGTTTGACAATTTTGTTCATTAGTGAGAACCTATGATTGGCCAACACAGCCAGAGGTGCCTCTTGTGATTTATGATTGGCATAGGTGTAGCCCAATTTATGAAAAAGGCTGGATATAATTATTTGACAATTTTATAGGGAGTTGTGAACAATTTTGTTCATTAGTGAGAACCTATGATTGGCCAACACAGCCAGAGGCGTCTCTTGTGATGTATTATTGGCATAGGTACAATTCATGGATAATGAGTTTAGAAGTAAGGGTCTGTCTTGGGTAGTGAAATGTTAGGAGGAATTCTAACCAATTGGTTAGATAATCAACGAAAGAGTTGTGCATAAACGACGTACAATAGGTACTCGTATGCCAACTGACGTATCAAACGTGGTGTTTATTATTGACGGCCTGAACAACAAGTATTGTCAACGGTTAATGTTCTAGTGTTCGGATCAGAGAGTTGAAAGTAAGCCTCCCCAACGGTAGAATCGTTTTAACTAAGAGTTAGGTGAAGAAGTTGATTTTCTTCCAACGTCTCCAGTTACATGCCAGAACACTAGTGACACTCTATATATAAGAGAAGGAAGGAACAACATTTTAATAGATTTTGCATACAGGAAGCCGAGCCTGATCCTGAATTACATAGTCGTCTGGAAACCGACTTTATCTTATTGGCAGTAGAAGACTTCAAGAGAAAAACGGAACGTCGACCTAGAAGCCTGAAATCCGAACATCCATACAAAAACTAGTGGAGAACCAGCGAGCTACTTTATATTAACTGTCGTTTGTATCTTGGGTTTTTGTTATACATCGCTCAACCGTTCTACAAGAACATTTCGTAGGAACTATACTACACCAACGACAGTGTTATAGAAACAAGAACTAGATAAACAATGACACGATAGAACTAACATTTCTCTTACAAGATTTACCAACCGAATTAATATCTTGAGAAACTGTTTTTCGAGGTTGTTATTTTCCTCTTTTGTTTATTCCACAAGAACTGAGAACAGAACAGTTGTAGAGTTATTAGATTTAGTTAATAGTTAACAGTTTAACGGGTAGTTGTGATTGTCAAGGAAAGAGAATAGAAAACTCCCTCACAGAACCAACAAACTACAAGACCTAGTTGACAGACAATTTTAAGTACTCGATGTGATGTACTAAACTGTTGGAAGTACGAGTGAGAGAATGAGCAATGTGATAACATTATTGTTATTTTATTTATTCGTTTTGTCTCCTCTTGATTCCTGAGAATGTAACACCGATAAAGACGAATAAACAGATTAAGGACCACCTGAACTTACTCATGAAAAACCAATGTGTTGAGATTGGTTTATATAAAACCCACGTGTTGAGATTGGTTTATATAAAACCCACGTGTTGAGATTGGTTTATATAAAACCCACGTGTTGAGAATGGTTTATATAAAACCCACGTGTTGAGATTGGTTTATATAAAACCCACGTGTTGAGATTGGTTTATATAAAACCCACGTGTTGAGATTGGTTTATATAAAACCCACGTGTTGAGATTGGTTTATATAAAACCCACGTGTTGAGATTGGTTTATATAAAACCCACGTGTTGAGATTGGTTTATATAAAACCCACATGTTGAGATTGGTTTATATAAACCCACGTGTTGAGGTTGGTTTATATAAAACCCACGTGTCGAGATTGGTTTATATAAAACCCACTTGTTGATATTGGTTTATATAAAACCCACGTGTTGAGATTGGTTTATATAAAACCCACGTGTTGAGATTGGTTTATATAAAACCTTAGTTGTTTATAACTTTTCGGAGTCCACATGGTCAATCTGCTGTCATTCAGAGGTCACACCATCATGGCCATTAACAACAAAACTCAGCGTTTCACACACATATGTGATCATGGGCCTTTTTTATAATTAGAGGTATATTTACATTGGGGCGTTATCCCTTTTACATTAGACCTTTTTTTACACAGATCACGTGCCCGATGTTCAATATGCCAGGATTATATGCACATAATATTCTGAATTCATTCCTGGACAAATGGAATAACAGTCGATTATACGATTTTACCTAGACAATCTAATAAGACAAATTATTGGTAAATTGCTATTTGTAAATTAGATCTTCTGAGGAAAATACTAATGCAGGCATGTGCATATTTATAAATAGTTATAGTAAGTCATTAAGTTGATAACTACACATTCTTCATATGCATTTAGTACAGACATGTAGTTGTACAATTATCTTAGAGAATGAGGACGTTTCATCTTGAAATTTCAGGTCTTAACGTGGCCCTTAGAGAGGGGACTTACCAATCTAGTAATCATGACAACAATAGTCACCAGTATGGGTCACACAGAGCTGTAGACGGTGGACATTCTTCCACTTTAGAAGATGGTTCATGCGCGTACACAAATCAGCTTCAATCTAACGCATCCTGGCACTTGACATTTGGCCGACCAGTCATAATATATTCATTGCATGTTGTTAACCGTAACGGTAATGCGTGCCTAATGTTTTATTAGTACATATTTATGAAAAGATGTTCACTACACAAGCATCTACTTTCTACGTCAGTGAAGTGCATTGTAGACATTTTAGACATCATCGGGGAGTAGTGTAGACATTTTCTACGTCATGTAATTTTAGTTTAGACAGCGTGTATGACATT
This sequence comes from Meghimatium bilineatum, assembly GCA_034231615.1. NCBI lineage: Eukaryota > Metazoa > Mollusca > Gastropoda > Stylommatophora > Philomycidae > Meghimatium > Meghimatium bilineatum. The sequence continues at coordinate 64,556,199 of CM067305.1, read as the reverse complement.
TAGGCGAAGAGCAGACATTGTTTATGTCAACAATATATTGTGTAGACAATTTCTATAACATTCAGATGTACTGTAGATATTTTATATGACATGTAGGCTTAGTGTAGACATGTTCTATAATATTGTGGTGTAGATGTAGACATTTTATATGACATTTAGTTGTGTCGCAGCATTTTCTATCACACTTAGGTGCAGTTTGGAAATTGTTCTATGATATCGTCATGTATTGTAGAAATTTTCTGTGACATTTAGGTGTAGTGTGGACATTTTATATGGCATTCAGATGTAGTGTACACACGTTGCGTCAAAATATGTATATTTCAATCAGTGCTTTTTGTTATGGGGAGGTATACTCCATTGCTGAACTTAATGCGTCTAGGAATAACATCAGGGTATTTCTTAAACGTGCTATAATGTATTGATAAAAGTCAAAGATACATGACGCACTAGCTATCTCTGAAGATGGAAAATATGTTCGATGCCATTAATCAACTAATGTCTAGTAGTGGAAGGCACATGGGGTGTCAATGTTCTACTAATATCGAACGGTGGAACACACTTTATGTATCATTGATCAAATAATATATGTCGGTGGAATACGATTTAGGTGTCATTAATCAACTAATATTTATCGATGGAAGATTATTTAGGTGTCATTGATAATCTATTTATTTTCGGTGGGAGACACATTAGTTTCCATTTATAAAGTAATATCGAGCAGTGGAAGATACATTTTATATCATTGGTAAACTAATATCTGACGGTAGAAGACACTTTAAGTGTCATTGATATATAATGTATGTTGATTGAAGAAACGTTTGTTGTCATTGATCAACTATTCTCTGTCAGTGGAAGAAACTTTAGGTGTCATTGATCAACTATTCTCTGTCAGTGGAAGAAACGTTAGGTGTTATTGATCAACTATTCTCTGTCAGTGGAAGAAACATTTGGTGTCATTGATCATCTATTCTCTGTCAGTGGAAGACATTTTTGGTGTCATTGATCAACGAACTTTGTAAGTAAAATTTATTGATCCGACACAGCCAGTTTGCTTCAGCGTGTGTTTGGATCAAATACACAATATGACAGATAACATTAAAATAAACTATAGCAGTCAACAAGTAAAGATAAACGTTTGGATTCTACTCACAACCTGGAAAGTATATCAGTCACCAAATAAAGATACACTTTAGGATTTGACTCACCTGAGAGTGAATACCTGATGCTATAGATTGGATATTAAGCACATGATACTGTATATAGGATAGTGAGCACCTGATAATGTGGGTAGGATAGTGAGCACCTGATAATGTGGTTAGGATAGTGAGCACCTGATAATGTGGTTAGGATAGTGAGCACCTGATAATGTGGGTATGATAGTGAGCACCTGATAATGTGGGTAGGATAGTGAGCACCTGATAATGTGGGTAGGATAGTGAGCACCTGATAATGTGGGTAGGATAGTGAGCACCTGATAATGTGGGTAGGATAGTGAGCACCTGATAATGTGCTTAGGATAGTGAGCACCTGATCATGTGGGTAGGATAGTGAGCACCTGATAATTTTGGAAGGATAGTGCGCACCCGATAATGTGGGTAGGATAGTGAGCACGTGAAAATGTGGGTAGGATAGTGAGCACCTGATAATGTTGGAAGGATAATGAGCACCCGATAATGTGGGTAGGATAGTGAGCACCTGAAAATGTGGGTAGGATAGTGAGAACCTGATAATGTGGGTAGGATAGTGAGAATCTGATAATGTGGGTAGGATAGTGAGCACCTGATAATGTGGGTAGGATAGTGAGCACCTGATAATGTGGGTAGGATAGTGAGCACCTGATAATGTGCTTAGGATAGTGAGCACCTGATCATGTGGGTAGGATAGTGAGCACCTGATAATGTGGGTAGGATAGTGAGCTCCTGATAATGTGGGTAGGATAGTGAGCACCTGATAATGTGGGTAGGATAGTGAGCATCTGATAATGTGGGTAGGATAGTGAGCATATGATAATGTGGGTAGGATAGTGAGCATCTGATAATGTGGGTAGGATAGTGAGCATCTGATAATGTGGGTAGAATAGTGAGCACCTGATAATGTGGGTAGGATAGTGAGCACCAGATAATGTGGGCAAGATAGTGAGCAACTGATAATGTGGGTAGCATTGTGAGCATCTGATATTGTGGGTAGGATAGCGAGCACCTGATAATGTGGGTAGGATAGTGAGCACCTGATAATGTGGTTAGGATAGTGAGCACCTGATAATGTGGGTAGGATAGTGAGCACCTGATAATGTGGGTAGGATAGTGAGCATCTGATAATGTGGGTAGGATAGTAAGCAACTGATAATGTGGTTAGGATAGTGAGCACCTGATAATGTGGGTAGGATAGTGAGCATCTGATAATGTGGGTAGAATAGTGAGCACCTGATAGTGTGGGTAGGATAGTGAGCACCTAATAATGTGCGTAGGATAGTGAGCACCTGATAATGTGGGTAGGATAGTGAGCACCTGATAATGTGGTTATGATCGTGAGCACTTAATAATGTGGGTAGGATAGTGAGCACCTGATAATGTTGGTAGGATAGTGTGCACCTGATAATGTGGGTAGGATAGTGAGCATCTGATAATGTGGGTAGAATAGTGAGCGCCTGATAATGTGGGTAGGATAATAAGCACCAGATAATGTGGGTAGGATAGTAAGCACCTGATAATGTGGGTAGGATAGTGCGCACCTGATAATGTGGGTAGGATAGTGAGCACCTGGTAATGTGGGTAGGATAGTGAGCACATGATAATGTGGGTAGGATAGTGTGCACCTGATAATGTGAGTAGGATAGTGAGCACCTGGTAATGTGTATAGGATAGTGAGCAACTGATAATGTGGGTAGGATAGTGAGCACCTGATAATGTGGTTAGGATAGTGAACACCTGATAATGTGGGTAGGATAGTGAGCACCTCATAATGTGTGTAGGATAGTGAGCATCTGATAATGTGGGTAGGATAGTGAGCACCTGATAATGTGGGTAGGATAGTGAGCACCTGATAATGTGGTTAGGATAGTGAACACCTGATAATGTGGGTAGGATAGTGAGCACCTCATAATGTGTGTAGGATAGTGAGCATCTGATAATGTGGGAAGGATAGTGAGCACCTGTTAATGTGGGTGGGATAGTGAGCATCTGATACTGTAGATAGGATAGTGAGCACCTGATAATGTGGGTTGGATAGTGAGCACCTGATAATGTGGGTGGGATAGTGAGCACCTGATAATGTGGGTAGGATAGTAAGCATCTGATAATGTGGGTGGGATAGTGAGCACCTGAAAATGTGGGTAGGATAGTAAGCATCTGATAATGTGGGTGGGATAGTGAGCACCTGATAATGTGGGTAGGATAGTGAGCACCTGATAATGTTGGTAGGATAGTGAGCACCGTATAATGTGGGTGGGATGTGGAGCACCTGATAATGTGGGTGGGATGTGTAGCAGCTGATGATGTGAGTGGGATGCGGAGCACCTGCTGCTGTTTTCGGGGTGTCAAGCACCTGCTGCTGTTGTTGGGGTGTTGAGCTCCTGCTGCTGTGGGCGGGGTGCCTACACCTGCTGCAGTGGGCGGGGTGCCGTGCAATTGCTGCGGTGGGCGGGGTGCCGAACACCTACTGTGGTGGGTGGGGAGCCGAGCACCTACTGCGGTGGGCGGGGTGCCGGGCACCTGCTGTGGTGGGCCTGGTGCCGAGCACCTGCTTCGGTGGGCCTGGTGCCGAACACCTGCTGTGGTGATGCCTGGTGCCGAGCACCTGCTGTAGTGGGCGGGGTGCCGAGCACCTGCTGCTGTGGCGGGTGCCGAGCACCTGCTGCGGTGGGCGGGGTGCGGATCATCTGCTGCGGTGGGCGGGGTGGGAAGCACCTGCTGCGGTGGGCGGGGTGCGGAGCACCTGCTTCCGTAGCTCAACTAGTGAGTACTTGGTGCGGTTGCACAACTAGTCAGTACATGGTGCGGTTGCACAACTCGTCAGTACATGGTGCGGTTACACAACTAGTCAGTACCTGGTGCGGTTACACAACTAGTCAGTACCTGGTGCGGTTACACAACTAGTCAGTACCTGGTGCGGTAGCACACCAAAAAGGAAACCTAATTGAACACATGAATGTAGTCAGTTTCTGGTCTACAACTGGCGAAATAACTGAATGTTTAAAGGAATCGTTTTGCCGATAGTTTATTAAAACGTTACAATAAAACGTAATGTTTCCACTATAGTAAACGAAAGTCTCACTATATTGGCACATTGTAATGTTCTCTGTTTCATAGCGGTACTTCTAATAATCCACTATTGGGACATTGAAAGATTCAAGATGGTGGTGGTGCTAGAAGAGATTGTGGAACACTGAGTTGTGCAACAGGTTCTCAAAAAAAATGTATAGACAATTTCATAGAAATATTTAGCAAGGACCATACAAGTACATATACGTAGTTCTGACATATACGTAAGTGTTTAATACTGATAGTGTTACCACTTACAGTGTTGACTGAACGTTTGATTGGAGCGATCATGCGCCTGATCACTGAAGATGGGACCACATCCTTTACATATACATTTGCAGATATCTCTATCTACTACACCATACCAATAACTATCTTAACTGCTATCAAAGAAGTATCGATCACACAAACTACCAGGGAGCCATTGACCATATGTGAAGTGTCTGTTTATGGAGGTAATTAAAAAGCAACAGAAACAAAAAATAATATACTAGTCTAACAATAATGTTTGTGTATACAATATTGGGTTAGCATGATATGACGGTCATTTGTTAATGAAAATATGTGTGTACACGTGTGTCTGTGATTATTGATTTAGGAAAATTATTAATATAATACATCAGCAGGTAACGTGTAATCTGACAAGTGAGTATTTGAAACACAGTAGTACCATTTTGCTAAACACATAAACCAGGAAGGAATACATATGAGTAATACATAGAAGAAATACATAGAATGAGACATAGGTATATATTAATGTTTCGACCAAAATGCATTTATCAATAACGAAAGAAATACAGGGAGTAGATAACAACACTGTCAACACTATAACAGAGTTAACCATAACATATACCGATAATTCACAAGAGTTGGAATAGACACTGGAAATGTACACTTTCAAGTGGAAGAAGCGAAACATCACCATTTTCATAAAACACAAAGAAATGTACATGTGCATGTTTCACAAGAGTATATTTGGTACAATCACCCGTTAGCAGCAACAAGAACATGCGGATCAGCAATATGAGTCATATATTCAGTTAGCAGATAGAGAAACCAGTAACCGAGCATTTTACTAGTCGCTTCATCGCCCATCTTTGTATGTAATTGTACAACGTTTGTAATATGGTACATATCACAGTGTGAGATATGCAATTGATTATATCTTCAATCGAGTGTTGTTTTTTCGAGTATTGTAGAGTGTTACAACGATAAGTTTTTTAGCTGTAGAAAGTTTGGTTGCTTGATGTGCAGTAATTATGAGACGCCTCATAATATTGGTAAATACTCAGTACTTCCACTGTGTTCTTCGTTTCCCATTGCCTCTTGCTGTTTCCATTTTCATTGTGTATGTTTTTGCTGCTGGGCAATAAAGATGATTCTGATGATGTGAGAAACGCATTTCTATGTGTTTCAATATGTTTGACAACAGACGATAATCAGTTGTATTTTTTTTTAAATCGAATAATTCCTCTCATGACCTAATCTTGTTATGTTTGCTGTGTTTCTTAGAAATCACATTTCACATATTGAAAACATTCTGTGAAGTTAGTTTTTGTCTGTCATTCATAAAACAATGGTGGTACAAATATTAAATGCATGATTGACCCCTTCAATAATGAAAATTGTTTTATGAATTTGTATCGAACAAGAACATGTGTGGAATATGAAATAACAGAGGTAAAATGACACGAAACGTCAGAATTGATACACTTGTAACCCAGTATAGCATTATATTATTGTAATGGATATAAGTATCCTAATTCAAAATGGACGACGAAATTGAGTGTATTTTTCTAAGGGCGTAAGATTAACGAATTTGCCTCCTGAAAAAAGCAACCTAAGGGAGTAATGTGCCTAGAAATTCTGAATGAATACGGTGAACAGTGGTGTAAATAATAATGAGGATGAAAGTTGTGTATCTAAAGAGATAGAAGAGATGGTAATGGCAGCAGTGCATTGTATGCACATCGAATTTCAATCCCCTCTCATAATAAAATTTGCTGACTTTGAAAAAAAAACATTTGAAAGTCTTCATCGGCCTACATTATGGAATATCCTACAACAATACGGTTTTCCTACTAAAGTAATCAATGTTATAAAGGTATTTTACATCAACTCACGGGTTGCAAAGGGAACACATTGCTCTAGGCGGACCCAGGGTTAGCAGATAACCAAGATCCCAAATGTACCTCCACGCGGTGCACCCTGGAAACAGAAATACAGCAGCTCGAGCTGATTCTGGCCAACTCATTTGGGGATCGTGTCCGAGAATGTGGAGGTAGCAGATGGAAAGAGATTTGACTGCACAAGAGACAGACAATATCTCCGACACCACCAGCATCACCACATATAGCGGCACTGTCGACATACAGTGAAGAAAGTCAGTCCAGTCCGAACATTGGAGGCGCGGCCAATGTAAAATGCACGTAAAGGTTGATGCATGGCGAGAGACAAATAGATTTCATACCGAGTACAATGAAACAATGAAAGGGCAGAACAGCGCGAGAGGGCAGCGCGAACTCGCGAACTGCAAATAGAAAGTGAAAAGTCCCTAGGAAAGGGGAACTACAAGCTCCGTCAGATCGAATCGAGCTTTAGTTACCTGTGTTCCTTACAGGCAGAGACCCAGACCCATCCATTGGCGTTTGGTAAAGCAAGAAGACCTAACCCAACTCTTATGTCGAGCCTTCCTAAACCGGAAATATGCTCGCGAAGAGAAAGGGTTCTGTACCCGATGGGCTTAGGCAAGAAAGGGACAATGATGGTAGTCCTGGCCCAACTCTACTGTAAGGTTTTCTTAAACCGAAAATACACTTGAAGAGAGAAATGGTTCAGTACCTGATGGACTCAGGCGCTATTGGGACAAGGACGCTCAGCTCGAGAACGCCTTGCTCTCAAACGCGTGGTTTGAGACTCGAACTTGGACAAGGGGTACACGATGTCGGTGAATGACACCTCGGCTAAGAGTGCGAAAAAGCCAGGGTCCAACTCCTCTGTTGAGTTCTTCCCCTTAAGAAACCAGGCTCACGGATGAGAAACGGTTCAGTACCCAATGGGCACAGGCACAGCACGTCCAATTACACGAGGCAAGTTCATAGCCAGTGGAACAACTTGTGCGAGTCAGACGAGAGCAAAAATCGTCTGGGCGAAGAGTCACCATTACGCGTGCCTGGAGATAGATATAGAGGCTGTCACAGGCTAAGGGTAGCCCACCCGAATTATGAAGGCATGCCGAAATCGGATGTGCTAGGCCTACAAGGCGCATAACGGTGGCACAACGTAATAACGCTCCCGGCGGAAATCGCACCGATATCCTTGATGGTTGCAATGGAGCGAACGAAAAACAAACAAACACCAACTCACATTGCTGTGTTCAAACAAACTCTGAGAAGTCAGAATGGTTGCAAGCTGTTACGATCGTTAAGCAGGAATGCATCATGCCCCCATTACGTTTCTGCATCGCTATTGATTGGGTCATGAGAAAGAGCAATGAAATTGAGCTGACATGAATAAATGGATTAATAATACCGTTCTCGAAGATCTTGAATACACAGATGACCTGGCCCTTTTGAGCGGAAACCACACAGATGCTCAATCTAAGTTTGACAATCTCCAACACTACTCAAATCAATTAGGCCTGAAAATGAACACATGAGAAACTCATATGCTAGATTTTACGAGATCCAATAACAACATACAAATTCAAAATGTTCCATTATTAAAAGTCAACAATTTTACATATTTAGGCACCAAGCTAGCACTGGATGGAGACTCATCAAAAGAAATTTTACACCGTATTGCCCTTGCAGCGGGTTCTTTAAATAAACTACGTAACATCTGGACGTCAAACAAACTACGAGGCACCACGAAACGTAGGCTGTTCAACTCCAACATCATCCGTATTCTATCATAGGGATGAGAAAGTTGAAGAACCACAGCTATGAGACTCGACTCCTTTGAAAACAAATGCCTACTTACCATTCTGAATGTTAAGTGGAGTGACTTTATATCTAAGACTACTTTACGAGAGGAAAGTAAACACATCTATATATCTTCCTTCATTTAGACAAAGGCGTTGGACTTACATCGGCCATGTTCTCAGTATGAACAGCCTAATAATTCCCCATCATTCACTTTAATGGGTTCCACCTGGAGTAAGAAGAAGAGGGAGACCTAGAGAGACTCTACCAATAACCATTAATAGAGAAAGTATGTCAATGAACCTAAACAAGACGCACGAATTGAATAACGTGGCAACACATAGAGATAAATGGAAAGCTATGGTTTCTGCCCTATGCGCCGCTATTGCGCTAGAGGAACATAACATAATAGTACATTGCATACATTCAATTGAAATGAAGCATTTTAGAAAGATGTTACGTATATTATGGACCAAGAAAACAGAAGATCAGTGAATTTGTGAGATTACTGAAACTAAGTGAAGGTTGGCTTCTGAATAGAAGTATAAGAAGGAAGCTACAGTCTTTTGGACATTTAAAGCAGCTTGATGGTATCGACATTTCAAGTCAAACTAGTCTCTAACAGAAGAGGCACAATAAGAATACATCACGGACGTTATTTGAAAAGGGCGTTGCACATACATCGGCCACGCACTCAGAATGAATGAAGACATAATACCTCGTCAAGTCTTTTCATGGTCACCGAGTGGCAAGAGAAAATAGTGAAGACCAGAAACATCACTTGCAAGAACTATCGAAAAAGAAATCACAACCTCTGGTGTGAATATGAACGATCTGGAATAACTGGCTGTTGATCGACACGCTTAGAAACCTATGTCATCTTCTAGCAAAGCTTGGCACAAGAGGTAAATTATGATGATGATAATGGTATCGGAAGGCTGATTCTAGATGGCAGAGTTCCAGGCACGAGAAGAAGAGAAAGACCAATAAGGTGGTTGGCCATCGACATCAAAGAATGTATGCACATGTCTCTGGCCAATGCAAGCTTGCTTGTCCGGAACATAGAGGAATTCAAAGTATCCACTACGAAGACACCTTTCTGGCAATACTATGTCCCTTTGTATGTATATATATATATATATATATATATATATATATATAACCATACGTGGACTATCGAACACTGCACTCATCAAGGGATAAAAATAGTGAAGAGTAATATTCTCGAAAATAGGAAACATTATATGTTTCTATTCTATCCCCACGTGAATGATGACCAGAATAGACACAATTACTGTTGCGCGTTGGTGGTTACTGGAGCTTCAGATGTCTAAACAACTCCAGAGTCACAATGGCTGTGTTGAATCCATTAGTTCAGTACTGTATTAATAGTATATATCCATTTTCGTCTAGATCTGCCTATGGCCTTGTATCATGATTTTTTTCATGTTATATGTTCTTGTCTATACTTTATTATGTTTCATTCTCATAAGATGCTCTGACCATTTTATTTGTTGTCTATCGATGTCTTTGTGAATAATTGTATACCGATTCTTTCTTGATTTCGCCATTTCTTATTTCCACTGTAGAGGTAACATTTGTCGGCATAATTGTGCTTGCGGTAGGATACCTTGAGTTTGACGCTGCCAGGAAGCAACTCTTATAAGTGTCCGAGATGATATCCAGGAAGCAACTCTTATACGTCACCGTGATGATATCCATGGAGCAGCATTTATAAGTGTCCGAGATGATATCCAGAAAGCAACTCTTATAAGTGTCCGAAATTATATCCAGGAAGAAACTCGTATAAGTGTCCGAAATGATATCCAGGAAGAAACTCGTATAAGTGTCCGAGATGATATCCAGGAAATAACTGTTACAAGTGGCCCTCAGTATATCTAGGACGTACTTATATGCGGCACTTTGAAAGTTGTACATAAATGGGGCACGGTATACCTTTCAAGTACCTGCATACAGTTGCTTCAGGCAGGCAAACATTTAGGCAGGCGTGAGACGGAGTCTGTTTAAATTCTTCTTCTTCTTCTTCTTCTTCTTTCGTTCACTTGAAACATGTCTATATCTGTAATTCTGTCTCCTTAATAAAACTCACTGTCTTTTGTAGTTCATACAGTGTCCCATAGAGTTTTGATTCCAGTGTTGTTTCCTCAGCGTTTCATGCTCAGAACACTCTTGAAGTATATGTTTCGCACTCTGTACTGCCTGTCCACATGTACACATGGCCGTGTTGCAAATCATGAACTTTCTATACATTTGACTGCGGAGTCGGTTGTGTCCTGTTCTGAGACGTAGAATTATAACTTGTTCTGGTCTGTTCATAATATGATAGTCATCTTGTATTGGTGTTTGTGGCTTTCTTATTGACTTGATCATCTGTTTTTTTCTGATGGTAGATGATTGATATATATGGTTGGTCTTCGGCAGCACCTTCCTTAGCAAGTTGGTCTGCTTTTTTCATTTCCTGGTATTTCACAGTGAGAGGGTATCCACTGCATGGTTACCCTATACTGGTAAGACAATTCGCTAAGTAGTTTTTTTCAGGTCTGTTAACTTTCCAGACTGGAGAGTTTGAAGCACTGACCTTGCATCTGGCAGGAATACCACAGGCTGTAGGTCAGTGTTGGAGTTCAGCATTTTATTTTAGCTGCCACACTAATTGCCTGGATTTCTGCATCATAATTATTGCATAATTTTCGTCTCTTTACATGAAATTATGTACATCGGTAAGTTTGTATTGTATTGATTATTATAACGCAGTATAGTTGGATAGTAATATATGTTTTTGTACGGCACGTCAGAGGTAGAAATTGCATATGTGAACATGTTGACAGTGAGAGTGGAAGTTGTCGATAAACGTTTGGAAAGAGATACACGCCATGCAATATGTCAGTGAAACCAACACTGTTATCAAGGCATACATGCAGAGCATACAGACAGAGAGAGCGAGCGAGAGAGATAAAGAGAGAATGGACTATGTGATGTGTGTACGTTATGTTCAAGATAGCCAGGAAACAGGTAGTGAAAATGTATCACAATCGGGGTGTCCATCACGGATTTGACCAAAAAGGTGACAGTTAAACGTACATGATTAGATTGTAAGAACAGAGGCGGTGTATGAAGGATAATGATTGAAGTAAAAACAGAGGGATGATGCCCTGATACGTATGCTTGATAATGATTGAAGTAAACACATAGGTATGATGCCGTGATTAGAAAGATGGATAATGATTGGATTATACACAGAGGTATGATGTCATGATTAGTGAGATGTATAATGATTGGAGTAGACACAGGGGAATGATGCCAGGGTTATTGAGATGGATAATGATTGTAGTAGACATAGGGGAATGATGCCAGGGTTGGTAATTTGGATAATGAGTGTAGTAGACACAGGGGAATCATTTCATGTTTAGTGAGATGGATAATGATTAGAGTAGACATAGGGGAATGATGACAGGGTGAGTAATTTGGATAATGATTGTAGTAGACATAGGGGAATGATGCCAGGGTTAGTAATTTTGATAATGATTGTAGTAGACACAGGGGAATCATTTCATGTTTAGTGAGATGAATATTGATTGTAGTAGACACAAGGGAATGTTGCCAGGGTTATTGAGATGGATAATGATTGTAGCATACACAGGGGGATAACGCCAGGGTTAGTAATTTGGATAATGATTGTAGTAGGCAAAGGGAAATGACGCCAGGGTTAGTAAGATGGATCATGATTGGAGCAGACACAGGGGAATGATTTCATGTTTAGTGAGATGGATAATGATTAGAGTAGACATAGGGGAATGATGACAGGGTGAGTAATTTGGATAATGATTGTAGTAGACATAGGGGAATGATGCCAGGGTTAGTAATTTTGATAATGATTGTAGTAGAGACAGGGGAATCATTTCATGTTTAGTGAGATGAATATTGATTGTAGTAGACACAAGGGAATGTTGCCAGGGTTATTGAGATGGATAATGATTGTAGCATACACAGGGGGATAACGCCAGGGTTAGTAATTTGGATAATGATTGTAGTAGGCAAAGGGAAATGACGCCAGGGTTAGTAAGATGGATCATGATTGGAGCAGACACAGGGGAATGATTTCATGTTTAGGTAGATGAATATTGATTGTAGTCGACACAGGGGAATGACGCCAGGGTTAGTAAGATGGATCATGATTGGAGCAGACACAGGGGAATGATTTCATGTTTAGGTAGATGAATATTGATTGTAGTAGACACTGGGGAATGATGACAGTGTTAGTGAGATGGATAATGATTGTAGTAGACACAGGGGAATGATGACAGTGTTAGTGAGATGTATAATGATTGTAGTAGACACAGGGGAAGGATGAATGTGTTAGTGAGATGGATAATGTTTGTAGTAGACACAGGGGAATGTTGCTAGGGTTAGTGAGATGGATAATGATTGTAGTAGACACAGGGGGATGATGAATGTGTTAGTGAAATGGATAATGATTGTAGTAGACACAGGGGAATGTTGCTAGGGTTAGTGAGATGGATAATGATTGTAGTAGACACAGGGGAATGATGAATGTGTTAGTGAGATGGATAATGATTGTAGTAGACACAGGGGAATGATGAATGTGTTAGTGAGATGGATAATGATTGTAGTAGACACAGGGGAATGATGAATGTGTTAGTGAGATGGATAATGATTGTTGTAGACACAGGGGAATGATGAATGTGTTAGTGAGATGGATAATGATTGTAGTAGACACAGGGGAATGATGAATGTGTTAGTGAGATGGATAATGATTGTAGTAGACACAGGGGAATGATGAATGTGTTAGTGAGATGGATAATGATTGTAGTAGACACAGGGGAATGATGAATGTGTTAGTGAGATGTATAATGATTGTAGTAGACACAGGGGAATGATGAATGTGTTAGTGAGATGGATAATGATTGTAGTAGACACAGGGGAATGATGAATGTGTTAGTGAGATGGATACTGATTGTAGTAGACACAGGGGAATGATGAATGTGTTAGTGAGATGTATAATGATTGTAGTAGACACAGGGGAATGATGAATGTGTTAGTGAGATGGATAATGATTGTAGTAGACACAGGGGAATGATGAATGTGTTAGTGAGATGGATAATGATTGTAGTAGACACAGGGGAATGATGAATGTGTTAGTGAGATGGATAATGATTGTAGTAGACACAGGGGAATGATGAATGTGTTAGTGAGATGGATAATGATTGTAGTAGACACAGGGGAATGATGAATGTGTTAGTGAGATGGATAATGATTGTAGTAGACACAGGGGAATGATGAATGTGTTAGTGAGATGGATAATGATTGTAGTAGACACAGGGGAATGATGAATGTGTTAGTGAGATGGATAATGATTGTAGTAGACACAGGGGAATGATGAATGTGTTAGTGAGATGGATAATGATTGTAGTAGACACAGGGGAATGATGAATGTGTTAGTGAGATGGATAATGATTGTAGTAGACACAGGGGAATGATGAATGTGTTAGTGAGATGGATAATGATTGTAGTAGACACAGGGGAATGATGAATGTGTTAGTGAGATGGATAATGATTGTAGTAGACACAGGGGAATGATGAATGTGTTAGTGAGATGGATAATGATTGTAGTAGACACAGGGGAATGATGAATGTGTTAGTGAGATGGATAATGATTGTAGTAGACACAGGGGAATGATGAATGTGTTAGTGAGATGGATAATGATTGTAGTAGACACAGGGGAATGATGAATGTGTTAGTGAGATGGATAATGATTGTAGTAGACACAGGGGAATGATGAATGTGTTAGTGAGATGGATAATGATTGTAGTAGACACAGGGGAATGATGAATGTGTTAGTGAGATGGATAATGATTGTAATAGACACAGGGGAATGATGAATGTGTTAGTGAGATGGATAATGATTGTAGTAGACACAGGGGAATGATGAATGTGTTAGTGAGATGGATAATGATTGTAGTAGACACAGGGGAATGATGAATGTGTTAGTGAGATGGATAATGATTGTAGTAGACACAGGGGAATGATGAATGTGTTAGTGAGATGGATAATGATTGTAGTAGACACAGGGGAATGATGAATGTGTTAGTGAGATGGATAATGATTGTAGTAGACACAGGGGAATGATGAATGTGTTAGTGAGATGGATAATGATTGTAGTAGACACAGGGGAATGATGAATGTGTTAGTGAGATGGATAATGATTGTAGTAGACACAGGGGAATGATGAATGTGTTAGTGAGATGGATAATGATTGTAGTAGACACAGGGGAATGATGAATGTGTTAGTGAGATGGATAATGATTGTAGTAGACACAGGGGAATGATGAATGTGTTAGTGAGATGAATAACTGTTAACGTGGACACAACGGGAATATGCCACGTTTTCTCATCACATTTTGATCAGGACATACTTTTATATCACAGTTGTTCCCTTGATTTTATCCATCATGTGTCACGCGCATTCGTGTTATCTGCCATGTGTCACATACATGCCTGTGACAGAACATATTGTGTGCGTCATGTCACATGCATGCTTGTGACAGAACATATTTCATCCGTCATGTGTCACACGTATGCTTGTGACAGAACATATGTTATCCGCCATGTTTCACATGTATGTTTGTGACAGAACATAGTTGGTCCGCCATGTGTCACATGTATGTTTGTGACAGAACATAGTTGGTCCACCATGTGTCACATGCATGCTTGTGACAGAACATATGTTATCCGCCATGTGTCACATGTATGCTTGTGACAGAACATAGGTGGTCCGCCATGTGTCACATGTATGCTTGTGACAGAACATAGTTGGTCCGCCATGTGTCACATGCATGCTTGTGACAGACCATATTTTATCTGCCATGTGTCACATGTATGCGTGTGACAGAACATATTTTATATGCCATGTGTCACATGTATGCTTGTGACAGAACATAGTGTATCCTACATGTGTAACATGTATGCGTGTGAGAACATATTTTATCACTCAAGTCTCACATGTATGCGTGTGATAGAACATATTTTATCACTCAAGTCTCACATGTATGCGTGTGATAGAACATATTTTATCACTCAAGTCTCACATGTATGCGTGTGATAGAACATAATTTATCACTCAAGTCTCACATGTATGCTTGTGATAGAACATATTGTATCACTCAAGTCTCACATGTATGCTTGTGATAGAACATATTTTATCACTCAAGTCTCACATGTATGCTTGTGATAGAACATATTTTATCACTCAAGTCTCACATGTATGAGTGTGATAGAACATATTGTATCACTCAAGTCTCACATGTATGCTTGTAACAGAATAGCTTCTGCACTTTGTTTTGTGCAATGTTTTTAGAACCGCACATGTGTCTTCCTACCTTTAAAAATACAACACTGTTTCTTATAACGTATCACCGGTTACATGTTTCATGTGCTTCAATTGTAAGACTAAAATCGTGTGTAGATATTGTGTTTGTTTTTAATACGTCTAAAGTGCATCTTCTTGTCCATCATAACTCCATGTTCCTTGCAACTCGCAATTCAGGCAACATTCCGCATCGAATATTTGGTCACGTTGTTATTGTACTTACGTGAAGCTAGGCCAGCTGTGCAGTAGACGCAGCATAATAACAGCGTAAGTGTCAATTTGAAAGTTTCAGCCATAAGGACATTTTCAATAAACTAACAGTGAAGACAGCTTTATGAACACTCACGGTGTCATGAGAATTAGGTTATTGTGTTATACTTATTCTTACAATATCAGATGAGAAATATCACATATAACACTGTCATCTTAGAATGGATAACGTGTTCCAAGACGTACTAATGGATACCACAGCCAGTGCACTCTCTCACCAACTCTCTCTCTTAACACAGCATTCAAGACTTCACTCTCCTCGTACAATATCAAACATATTATATGTCACAACATATTAGACTCGTGCTTCATTACAAACAAAACCAACTTGTATGTCAACATTTCATTCTTAGAATTATTTCACTCTTGCAGGTAATGTTTACTATCACACTGTGATATTTTTATACTAAAGTATTACACACTATAATATTGTGATATGCCACATAATCGTATCGTGTGTTTTCACTTTGACAATTCCATGGAGTACACGTTCTCATACAGGTGTGTTTTCTTGAACATTTCATAACAGATACTATTTGTCCATACAACACATTTGGATTTATGTGCGACAGCAATTGTTCATGCTCAGATACAGAACATTGCAATATGTTTACTGGTATGTGTGCTCCAATATGCCAGATTGGGTGGTATTATGCCAATTGTTCATATGTATGTAGTAGTAACTGCCTTTATCGTGCATGTGATTATCGTTCTGGAAGATGCTTGCACTGTATTCCTGGCTACAAGGGAGATCGGTGCATGGAAGGTAAGCATATGTATGAAAATGTATAACAATACTATTGTAACAATAATATAGGTGTAACATTAGATGTGAAATTGACTTCGGTACATGTAAATTTGTTATTATTATAAACATTTACATTACTGGGTACGCTAATATGAGATACGTGTATACACTACTTATCCACATTGTCTATGTCTTTTATCTATTCCAAGTGGATGATAGCAGAATATCTACACTTGCTGCTAACATAGTGGATTAAAAAAATACATTGGCCGTTTTCTCTTTATGCTAACAATGTCCCTGGTCCACTCAAATCTAAGCTAGGTGCGTTGACTGCGTGTTTTAGCTCTCTATACAAGACCAGATGTGTCGCCTTGGCTGTGTTGAATATGTGCCTGTTAAATGTCTTGATCCATTCGTATTTTTCTAAGTCTTTACTTGACCTCGTATTCTAATCTTCTTATGTTATATGTTCTTATCTGTATTCGATTAAGGCTAATTCTCATAAGGTGTACGAACCATTTTATTTGCTGGCTGTCGATGTATTATGTGCATGGTCTTATATCGATTATATTCCTGATATCATCGTTTCTCATTCTTTCTAGTGTGGTTACTCTTGGGCTTTCCTAAGGCATTTCATCTCGCGTGTTGTATATTTTCTTTGATGGGCTGCTCTCAGCGTCCATATCTGAAATATATATCACAGCATTGGCACATGAATAATGTTTATCAGCTGTCTCTTGACTTGTATCTTGTTCTTGTGATTAAGCAGTACTGGTGATAGCTGGTGTGTCTATATTTGCTTTCTGGAGTCTTGTCTCAATCTCTATAAGTATCTTTTTTCTGTGAATATACTCTTTATGTATTAAATTTTCATCAGTGTTGCTGGTGTGGACTTCATTCTCCCGCCCAGTTCATATTTTTTAGCAATATACATATATATATATATATATATATATATATATACTGACGACTTGCCACGTCTATTGTTACAGTGAAGATATTGTTCAATGACTGCATGTTATGTAATGCAACGATACACCTAGAAGATGTGTACACTATAACTAGTTAGATCCATCTTGCTAATGAAAAACGATATAAATCCATGGATCATACACTGGAAAGCACATGCAGAAATGTTTCTCTGAAGTGCGAATCATGGACGCTTGATATCAGAACAATATCACATGATATATGGCACAAGGATCATCTCTGTCCCCTTTATTGTTTAGTGTGTATACGTTAACAATTAATTAACTGCAAACCTCAAGTAATTGCAGTTTTGTAGCGTACGCTGATGATATTATACTATACAACATGAACAATCTGATATCGATTCCTGTGTACAGATCGAACAAGATCGTATATCGTTATGGTGCAGAACATACAACTCGGTGATAAATCCCTAGAAAGCAAAGGTCGCCTGATAATCCTTGAATAATGGTCTGGTCAAGGACAGACTGCGAGCTGTCAGTAGCACGGATTCATTAATTGAAAGATAGCAGGAAATTACATATTTTGGGATACCATTTGATATGTTTTTCATTCAACAAATACATCACAAATATGATTCAGAAGGCTACCAGAAGGATCGGTGTTATCAAAGTTATGGCAAACTCGATATGCAAAACTGGTTTGTGTTTCGCTTGTACAAGTGATGGTGTTAACTGTCGTAGATTATAGTCTGCCTACTAACAATGTCACAGACACAAATATCGGTAGAATGGAAAATCCAAAATGTGGCAATGAGAGCTGTGTACGTAGGGATACACCAATATCTACAATTATATTTCTGATTGATCTCCCATTATTCGAGTACGATATCAGGTATAGCAAGGTTGGTCGTACCTTAAAATAACAGAATACAACCACAGCTCAATACACCGACGTATAGATGGGTCAAATGTAAAGAGAATCAGTCGTGGCAAATCATGGATGGCTGAGGCTGAAGAAACACTGCGAAGAGTATGTACATTTGAAGAACTAGTAGAGGAAAGTGAATGGATAAACATAGCAATCAATGACTAAAGCAATACTACAACTACATAAAACATGTAGAAATTGGTCTGGTCTCAGAGATAAATTGTATTTATTGCGTAAAACTGAAATCAAACAGCTAGATCTAGGTATAGGTTAATAATGTTTTGCTTAAAAACATTAAAAAAATCATTCATGTTTGCCTGTTAACGTCCACTTTAATGATTCGGGCCATCGGGGCGCCCAGGACATTCAGGTTGCGGCCATCTAGTTGTGCTTCTCTGACGACCGAGTCCATTTGGCGCTTGAGAACCGCTACATTTATCAATATGGCACGCTTAAACCCGATGGCATTAATGAGCTCCTGTCTCATGTATGGCTTTAGTCGATCTATAGTTTCTGTTTATTTCGTGTCACATGTTTGTTGTAATTTTTGTATTGTTTTGTCGGGTGTCATTTCGCCTCTTCCGGTCAATCCATACTACACATACCAATGTGACCGTCGTTGCTATTACTGTTCGCATTGTTATATATTTTAATTTCGTTTCAAATGTCTGTCTTGATAAAGGTCTTTTGGTCGAAACCCCAATTTGTATGTGTGTCATTGTGTGTCTTATTCAGTATTAGCAAAACTATTACCTTATTCATGGATCGACCTGGTCTCAGTGAAATGGTCCAGTTACACTCAAACTGCAAGACATAATTATATACACAGATGGCTCTGTTAACAGAAAGACACATACATGAGGTTTGGGGTTTGTTGCCTGTGTGTGGAACTGGTTTAGAAATCTTCTGCATACTTCACTGTCACATCGAACATGAGAATGGAAATATAATGATGTAAGACATCACTTAATTGGTTGATAATCGATACATCAAGGCTTTCGGTAATACCCACAGACTCACAAAACATGCTGTGCAAGAGAGACCAGTATAAGGTGAGAAAAGAAAGACGGGGACTATTTGAAAAAACTCAATTGTTCATATCATTACATTAATATTCCGCCATGGTCATGCCGGGGTAAGAGGAAACACGAGAACCGACTTATTTTCAGGCAGTGTTGCGATTGCCGTTAATGATGTTAATTAGGCTCAGAACGTACACATTCAGATAATGTCTCAGATTCGAGTATCTAGACTGGAGGGAAGTTAACGGAATTTTGTTTTTGGAAAGTCCAGAAGATCACGCAATCAACACATTACCAGTTCTCTGAGTCTACATACACTGGGATCTTTGCTAGAACGAAGAGAGGAGCACTCAATAATTTTTAGCATTTACATGTTATAATCATACAGCTCAGCAGTATATTAGATGAAACCGTGACACGTGTATCTAGAGAGATGTTTAACAATTGACAAATAAATTATACCAAGTAAAATAAACATTTCGTTGCAACAAACTGACGATGTGTATTTCATACGAATATTTAAGAAAAGTCGCATTATTATGACTTGGAATGTTCTGATACACTCGCACGTGATATATAATATATGCATGTGATATAATATATATATATATATATATATATATATATATATTTACATTATATATACTTCAATAGAGCTACGTTTCAGATCGGTCATCAAACGTCTGATTCACAATCCTGATTTAGACCTATCACTATGGACATATAGGTGGGGGGGGGGGTTGAAGCGGTTGAAATATGCATATATCTATTATGGAGTATAGACGTGAATGATACATATAACAAATGATAATGTTATATATATATATATGTATATGGATATATAATATTCAATTTGTAGTGTAAAGTCTAACGTATCAATATACTACACAAAATAAATCATATGTGAAAATTTGACTTTATTGAACCTTGTTCTATTTCTAGTTACGCTGTATTAGCGGTAAATTATTTATGACACAAAGGTATGTGACAAAGTAAATCATATGAAGTTTGTTCTCTAAAAAGATGTCTAGAGGATGTAGCTTGTGAAGCATCATGACACAAAGACGACTGAATTGTAGACCATATGAATTTGATTCTGTTGTCAATTTCTGATGATGTATACCTCATATTTCAATGATCATATGATAACTAATATTGAACATGATACTCGCTATTTTTCGAGCGAGGTCCACCAATACTGGGAGTTGTTATTTTATTTATTCTAGCTGACTGACATCCAAGGAGAACCATCTACTCTGCTAATTTCACAAGAAAAGGCTAAAACGTTGGTTTCTAAAACTCGTAGTTGACTTGATTTATATTCAAGACATTTAAAATATTGAGCTGAAATATGGACGTAGAAGTGACCAAATTATTGTATTGTACGAGTTTCAGAACGTTCAGAAGTTTTAGATTGTATTAATTCATCAACCGAACGTTGCCACTACTATCAGAAATATCATTATCAATAGTATTAATATCTGATGGAGAAATGCGTGATACAGAATCACTACATACTTCTAAAAGCGCAGGCACTTTGACAGCTGTTTCTGCTCATCTAAATTAGATGAGAATGAAACAGTGTGAGCCTAGTTTATAACTATATTCATCGTATTTATCATATAGTGGTAGTGTCACAGTTATATTTATCTATATTCTCCTGAAGTTATGATGTTGAGCACTATCGGACTGCCTATGCCATCTGGTTCAAATCATCTTATCTGTACTCTAAATGCTGCAGTTCCGTATGCGTTGTCACTGCTGAACAAAGATTTCCGCCATATAGGTCTTTATAGGGCCAGAATGTTGGAGGGGTAATCAAGGGATACCAAAGTGTTTTCAGAGGATGGCCGATAATCTTCTATAAAATAGTCAAATGTTTGCTAGCAGCATAAGCTGGGACGATCAACACTTCCGTGGTTTATCGGATGTGTTAGGCCCATCGAAGACATGCAGATATCTCTGTCTAACTGCTAAATTCTACAAAAGCGAATGAACGACGTTTTCCGCTGTCGTCTACTGGTAAGGCCACTTTCTTGACCAAACAAAACCAACTAAAATATTGAAATATATTCGACTCATGTATACGGATGTTGATGTTATTTCCCAACATCCTAACCCCTGTGTCTAGGTAGTGTGCTGACGCGCATTCCCACTTACGTTCTCTAATGCGACAATTACTGGCATAATGTCGCTGCTGATAACAGCTGAAACAAATACTATTCCTCACATTCTTCTGCTTCTTCTTGTATTCGTAAACATTCCTACAACGCGTGATTGGTTCTCTAACTGTTTCGTTGATATGCGTTTGTTCTATTTCTGCTATCCAAAATTCTCATCTCCTAACACTTTCCTACGTTCCTCTGTCTGCACTAATGTGATTATTTGCTTATTTCTGTCTCTACGCCTGCTGCATTTGAAAACTCAGCCACAATGTCTAGTATGTGTGTACATCCTGTTGTGTCGACATGACCCTCCGGTTTTCTCTTTATTCTACTACTACATTATTTATTTTCTATATTGTTTTTTCTGTAAATTAAACACATTTTCTTAAGATCTGAAACCGAAAACAATTAACTTGCCCTCTGAAACAGGTAAGTCACACTGAGTAACACGGCTAAACTTATATTTCTCTGTAGTGACGTTTTTACTGTCCTATACATTATTATATTTCTATCTTCGACATGTACTCCCCTCTTCTGGTCTACTATTTGTTCTCTCTCCATGGTCTCCAGTCTTCTTACTTTTAATCTGGAAACTTGTATTTGACTCTTAAGTCGTAACAACCTGTGGACAGAATAATGTATGTACACAATTCTAATTAGACAGTTTAATGATGATAACTATAACATCAACACAAATGTCTGAATATTGATGGAATTGTTTTGCGGGCACTTCAGCTGTGGGTCGTATCCTTGTCACGGTACCATTGTGAGCCTAGTTTATAACTATATTCGTCACATTCATCGTATAGTGATAGCGTCACAGTAATATTTATCTATATCCTCCTGAAGTGGTAGCGTCACGGTAATGTTTATCTATATCCTCCTGAAGTGGTATTGTCACAGTAATATTTATCTATATTCTCCTGAAGTGGTAGCGTCACAGTAATGTTTATCTATATCCTCCTGAAGTGGTAGCGTCACAGTTATATTTATCTATATCATCCTGAAGTTGTGATGCTGAACACTATCTGACTGCCTATGCCATCTGGTTCCGAAACTATTTGTAATATAATTAGTGCAGTTGCGTATGTGTTGTCACTACTGAACAAAGTTTTCCGCCACAGGGGTCTTTATAGGGCGGGGGTGCTAGAAGGGTAATCAAGGGAGACCGAAGAGTTTTCAAAGGATGACCGATAAGCTTTCATAAACAGTCAACTGTTCTTGGTTTTCAAATAATCCTTGAACACTTTATGTACAAACGTTCAAATCAATGTTTAATTTGAAAACAAGCCAATACGTTAGGTAATTCATTTATATAATAGCAAGTATAATTTCTCGTGAAAACAATGTTTACCTCTGGTTCACATAACATCAAGTAAAAATGTAGTCGTTTTAATGCTGGTCACATAGATAACAGAGTCTGACCTCTCTGGTCTGCGCAGCAATTGCTGACATTACATATGATAAAACGTAGTGTTTATCACACAAAAACATACACGTAATCTCTGTTTTAAGAAACGAGTGCTGGCAATCAATATCAAAAATCGTAGTGCTTGTCAAACAGACACATCATCCGTGAAGTAATCTCGAAATCGCTTGTCTTCAAGATATAGCGTTAAAACGCCTAAAAGAAGACGGGTTAGGTCTTCTTGCTTTACCAAACGCCAATGGATGGGTCTGAGTCACTATCTGCCTGTAAGGAACACAGGTAACTTGAAGCTCGTCTCGAGCTGTTGGAGCTTGTAGTTCCCCTTTCCTAGGGACTTTTCACTTTCTATTTGCAGTTCGCGCTGGCCTCTAGCACTGTTCTGCCCTTTTATTGTTTCAATGTACTCGGTATGAAATATATTTGTCTCTCGCCATGCATCTACCTTCACGTGCATTTTACATTGGCCGCCCCTCCAATGTTCGGACTGGATTGACTAGCTTCACTGTATGTCGACAGTGTCGCTATATGTGGTGATGCTGGCGATGTCGGAGATATTGTCTGTCTCTTGTGCAGTCAAATCTTTTTCCATCTGCTACCTCCACATTCTCGGACACGATCCCCAAATTATTTGGCCAGAATTGTATTTACTACTGTATTTCTGTTTCCAGGGTGCACCGCGTGGAAGTACATTTGGGATCTTGGTTATCTGCTAACCCTGGGTCCGCCTAGAGCAATGCGTCCCCTTTGCACTCCACTACCCAGTTAAAAAGATATATGATATATATATATTATATATATATATATTATAATATATATATATATATATATATAATCATAGTGCACGAATGTACAATGTGAAACACAGCCTACTAACACACCATAATCAGCAGGACGCACGATTTGGCGTTCCTATACATAATGTTTAAACGTCCAAATGTCTTATCTGGCGTCGGGACTGATCATGCCCATTGCATACTACTTATGTGTATGTCAGACATATCAAACTAAAATGTCTGATACCGTGTGTATGTTCATTCTAGGTCACGTACAACACAAATATGAATGTTGTTTAATTTGTTATGATCCCGTCCGATTCACACATTCCAAAACGAACAATCTCTGAAAACCTGAGTCTTAAATGTAACATATATCCATGTTGTATCATTCTAGAATGTTCACCCGGCACTTACGGAGCGGCTTGTAAGCTTAACTGCTCTATTGGTTGCGCAGACACATGCAAACATACAAGTGGTACATGCACATGTAAGGACGAAATTCATTGGACCACTTTGTCAAGGTATGTCTGCCTGAAAATGTGAAATATTATACAATCTGTGCTTTACTCAGGTACAGAGTGTATGCATTGTATTCTTGTATTCTTGTTTGCATGAATACTGACATGCATGTATTCATATAGAAATGTATCGACTAATTTTATCACACTAATTTCAACAAATACATCCAGACGTTATTAAATGACAAAGGATCACAAGGGACAGGTCGTTATTGGGAAATGAAGATAATATCATCAAAGTATATGTTTAGAAGTACATATTCACTTAATACCCCAAAACCTCACGCAGGCGACATACATAAGCCTCGCACTTCTATGTACCGTCGCAGTTAACCTTGCAGTCACCATTGCGAATTCATTATTTTTTATCCAGTTAAAAAATAACCTACTGATCACGTTGTTGGTTATGACGTGAGGTGGCTGAGTGTGTTCAGGGTGTTGCTTGGGGTGTGAAGAATATATATCTGAATATGCTCTTATTACTCTTCTTTACCCCTGCTACACATCTTTTTTCTGTTCTTTTGTCATGTGTGCTCACTGTTTTCCTCTTCTTTCTCTGCTGTTCTTGTCGTATCGGTCTCTTTCTATCTCTGTCTCTCGTATCTGGTCTCTCGCACCATTCTCTTTTGCTCCCCCATTACGACTGCATGCTAATACTTATTATCTGTGGCCACTTTTTAAGGTAAGCATATTTATCTTTATTCATCGTACATGCTATCACATAATATCTATTTTCACGCATTCCTTCTTCTGTGCACTTTCCGCTCCTCACTACCATGTGCCATTATATTTTCCAATACCATCTTCTTCCATTGTATGATGCTCCATCTTCGCTTCCTCCATTATCTATTAGATATCTCTCCTGTTTTTCCTTCTTCGCATAACCATGTTTATATCCATGTAAGATTTATTGTACTGTAGTATTTTGTTCCGCCCGATGAAGGCTTATAGTGGAAACGATGTGTGTCTCTATATTTAGTTATGAGGTTGTTTTATTTCTTGTTTTGGTAACACTTCAACCTATTTTCATTTATCGTGATATTTGCCCTATGTTACTCCAGCCACGTACTTGCTGTTTAGGGTTGTTACCTTACACCGGAACATTTATCCTTTGATTTCTCACTGTTGATATACCATTCTCAGATGTCAACATGAGTGATACCATAAAACATGTTAGTTATTTCACCCATTACCGATATGATTACTCACTGTTAGTAAGTTCACTACGTGGTGGTCGGGTAACACGACGGGCTAGGACTCTAGTAAATACACCTGTGTCACAACATGCATACTAATATGGTTGAATGATGTGCTAAGAATATTGCACGCAGAACTATTATAGGAATCGTAATGGAAGTGTGAAAACAAATTGTTTATGTATTCGACACTTTACAGTTAATTATAACACTTTCCGGTTAATTATAATGTTTCTGTGTTTATTGTAAGTTCAAGATAATTATAATGGGTTTTTTTCTTGTCAGTTCAATTTGTCAAATGAGAAAATGTGGCGACTTTGGTGAATGAATGAAACTGATGACCACAATGAGACTTAGCATTATTATACAACATATCAGGCCCGTTTTCAGCGTCGCGTAGGTGATGTTGATAATATAATTTCTCGAGTACTCTAAATCACTTCCATATGTAAGTTCCTAAACACATATAAAGTGGGAAATTAGAGGCAACTGAGATGTGGTTCTACAGAAGAATGCTGAGACTAACATGGACTGTCAGAAGAAAATAATGTAGAGGTTTTGAGTCAGATACAAAACGTACCTTAATCAGTAATATAAGAAAAAGGCAATTTTTTTTGTCCACTTCATGAGACAGGCAGGTTTAGAGAACGTAATCGCAACAGGCAAAATTGAAGGCAACAGTGACAGAGGGCGTTAATGTGAGCAAATATTAGACAGTTTGACAGCCTGGCACGGCAAGGAAACAACAACGATCTTGATACATAAATACTGTGGACAGAGAGTCGTGGAGAGCCATGACCTCCTACGTCAACGGACATAGCGCCTGATGATGATGATGATGATGGTAGTGATGATGATGTAAGTTCCTAGATCAATACGTGTAATAAAACCATTAGGATGAATATTTTCTACATGACCACGTGACCCAGATAAAATATGAATTTCAATTGTATAAGTGTATTCATAATTAAACGTGTGTAATGTGCCTCTAAACAATATGTGTTTAGTTGTGTATTGTTGTGTTATCTCTTTGGTAGGCTGAAATGTAGTGGTAATACGTGTTGCATTAACTGTATTACAATGTTGTGTCCCCATGAACATACGAACCAAATTTCGTTTTAACACTCCAGCTCACTTAAGTGTTATGTAGTATGCAATCGCTACAGCAGGGGATGACATGAAATCATAGGAGATGACATGAGTAGACGTGTATGAAATGTTGTTTGATGTTGTTAAATTAGTTTGAAATTTGTAATAGTACAATAGTTGAATTCTTAGAAATGGTTGTGTCATCATCTAGAAAAATATCATGGATTGCAGTTTTGTACATGTAAAGATCACGTTATGAGCCATAGTTCTAGTGAAAAGTGAGTTGATATTTCACGGAAACTTGATAGTGTGCTTGAAAACATAAAAATGTAGTCAACACGTGCTACTCATCGTCTAGAAAGTGATAAAAAATGCAGCTTGACACACGGAATCATAGCATTATGTGAGATGCTGGAATAGAAGATTGAGATGGTGAAAGATGACAAGTTAGAAAAGAGTGGCGCAGTGTTCTTGTTGACAACAAAGAAGTTTATAAGAATGGTTCAAAGTCTAGACAGTTGGTAGTAGTAAAAATGTGATCTCCTATCTACTGCAGTTTTACCAGACAATGATTCAGTTCGCAAATGTCTCATACTCCAGCATATAATTTGTAGTAGATGCATGTACTATAATCGGTGTTGTTGATTCGAATGGCACACTCCTCTGTTATAAAGCACATTTCTAACTTGCGCGGCATACTCTGGGAGTCCATTCATGTTAGTAGCTGCATTGTCAGTCAGTCACATGAGAGCAGCTGTTACTTATTAAATGTTGTTATGCTTGATATTGTAAGACATGCTGCATATTACTGCAGGGCATTCTCAACGTCATTATATAGCCAATAGGGACACCAGTCCTAGGTTGAAAGAGCGGGCATCGCCCATATGAGGCACAACCATTAGTAAACACATTTTTTTTGCATTAGTCGCATTAGTAAACAAAACAAAACACATTAGTAAACCATTCACAATGCCACGTGACTTTAGAAGTCGATGTAAACACGATATATACGAAAGTTGGAATATAAGATTAAACGAAGACGGACAACAACAGAAATAACATTGTTGCTTCATTCTGTCAATTGTTTTCTCAAGTAAACGTTCACATAACAATATCTAAAAACAAACAATGTGTTGATATACCTAATATCAAATATTATTTAAGTTTACTTGGACATTATTGACTTTCTATTCCCACTAGTTTGTCGACCTGGAATGTTTGGATCTAACTGTCAATACAACTGTTCTTCTGGTTGCGATGACGTATGTAACAACGTAAATGGACATTGCACCTGTAAGGAGGAGTACAAAGGATTATTGTGTTCAGGTTTACAACGTATGGTGTCTTGTAACAGTTTATCAATCATATTCCAACCATATGGTATATAATATATTTCATATGATATAGTAAATAATGTATATATATATTTATATATATATTATATATATATATATAACATTTACTGTTATCCATGTCATTCTTACCTTCGCTTCCGAAGGAGGAACAACACTATCATTTGTATTATTTCTTTATTCAGTGATTATTCAGTATCTACATCCACCCATTCACTGCCCTTTCCTATTTCTTCAATATCACATACTTTTTGCATTGTGGCTTCCGTCTCTGCCATCCATGATCTGCAACGATTGATTCGATTTCCTGTTGACTCATCTAAACGTTAGTGTAATGTGTGGCGGTTGTATTATATTTCTTTAAGGTACGACTTAAACTGGTTTACCTAATATCGCTCTCTAATACTGGCGGGGGGGGGGGGGGTGAATAAAAAAAAATCTTATTGAAGATATAGGTGTATCCTTAGTGCACTACAGTACTGCTCTCATTGCCTAATTATCAGGCTTTTTCCAATCTATCGACCTGCGTCTATAACAGTGTTAGTAGGCTGAGGTAATAATCTGTGACATAGCACCATCATTTGTGGAAGAAGAAACAGTACATATTGTTGCATGTCGATGGTCGTCATAATGTTAATAACACTGGTCCCGATTTTAGCCTTCTGAATCATATGTGCGATGTGTTTGTTGAATGAGAGACTATCAAATTTGTATCCCAAGATATTTACTATCCTTTTTTCTTACAATGAATGAACCCATGCAACTGACATATGCCAGTGTCTTGCTGATCTGATTATCATTCAGGAGTACCAGCCGATTCTTGTTATCGAAGGATTTATCACAGCGTAGTATGTTCTGTACCATATCGACTGTACAGTGTCAGCAATATCAGTTCTGTTTCTGACCATGTTGTATAGTAGGGATATCATCAGTGTATGTGAAAACTCTACACCTACTTCTGTTTTTCAATTGAGCAATTCTCAATGTATGCACATTAAACATCACTGGTGATAGAGATGATCATTGTGGCAGACCAGGTGCTATATTTCAGACATCAATGATACGTACATCAAAGATGTTTTTCTACAGACTTTCACACTTGCTATCCAGCGCATGATCCTGAGATGGATATCGTGTTACATTAGCATGTAGACAAGATGTGTGTTACTAACTCTACTGTTCGCATCTTGTAAGTCTATCGCTGCAACTACCGATTCTTGTTTATTCTGAAAACCTTCATAAACTTCATATGCAATAACTTGTGCATGTGTGACTGTGTCTCTTCTGGGGCTATATGCACCTAGGTTATTCGAGAAAAACGCTTTTGATATATGCTGGTTATGCGTCTAGCAACAATTATTACCAGAATCTTACCGTAAACAGTCTGCATTGTGATGATGTGATGACCTTTCATGTCCGTCGTAGAATCTTTGCCTGGTTTTGGCACAGGTACAAGATAGCTATGTAGTTACTCCTCTGGGACCACATCTGTTTTCAGACTTTATTTTCTCTTTCTCTCTACACACACACACACATATAATATAATATATATATATATATATATAATATATATATATATAATATATATATATATATATATATATACATGGGTATGAGACATCCATAAAGCTAAATCATTGTATAGTAAAACTTTAGTATATAGGAAATCGATGCGAGAATTATTCTCTTAGGTTCATTCGTAAATAAACTGCAATGTGATCATACAATGTGATCATACAATGTGATCATACAATGTGATCATACGATGTGATCATACGATGTGATCATATGACGTGACAATGTGAAGTTGTTATATGTGTTACCTTTTTTGCATCTTGCAGACGTTCATTTAGGAATACGAATAATCCATCTGTTGAACATTTTCTCTCAGGAATGTGACATTTCAAGCGAACATATTACATCAACATAAGAGTTTTGTTTGCGTCTTCCTTTTTTTTGTTATTCCATATCTTTGAAAATATTATTTCGCTCCTTCTTGAAGATTCTTCCTCCAGATATCCCGAGTTTTGGTATGTTCTTTTTATTCTTTTTAAAAAAAAAAAAAAGGATGTGTGCATTCCTTTCATTGAGGCTTTCATACAAATGTCACATGCACATTCTTACAACTGTCATTATATCTCAGCAATGGCCTGCCGCAGGCACGATAACCTTCAGTTAGTTCCAGGAATATTACGATTTTTGGGATGCGGCAGATTGCATTCTGCGGAAGTGAAACAGCCAACACAATTTATTTATATTTAGTGTTTAGATGATTGTTGGTAGCTGAGTACGGCGCACCACATGTTTCCATGTTGATCCTTTTGACATGCCTTTTGATGTTAAAGATCTTGCAGAGACATCTTAGATGAAAAATGCTAAGTTTACTCTTATGTTTTATGTAGGTAGTCCATGATTCAGATCCGTAGTATATTGTACTCATCACGCATGTGTATATGATCGTCATCTTTTTGTTTCGTCAATCGTAGCTTATGAATTGTCTAAGCTCGCTTTGTCAATCAGCAAAAATTGGTACCGCTTTTCAAATATTTGCATTTCTTTCATTTTCCAGAGAAAGAGTTAGTGTATTTGCGGTTCCTTGGTAGCAGATGCTGTCAACTTGTTTGTGTGGGTGATGTTTAAGGTGATGTCGACTTGTTTGTGTGGGTGATGTTTAAGGTGATGTCGACTTGTTTGTGTGGGTGATGTTTAAGGTGATGTCGACTTGTTTGTGGTGGGTTTGTTTGTTTTGCGTTCGCTCCATTGTAACCATAAAGGATATCCGTGCGATTTCCGCCGGGAGCGTGATAACGTTGTGCCACCGTTATGCGCCGTGTAGGCCTAGCACATCCGATTTCGGCATGTCTTTGACAATTCGGGTGGACTACCCTTAGCCTGTGACAGCCTCTATATCTGTCTCCAAACACGCGTAGTGGCGACTCTTCGCCCAGACAATATTTGCTCTCGTCTGACTCGCCCGAGGTGTTCCACTGTCTATGAACTTGCCTCGTGTAATTCGACGTGCTGTGTCTGTGCCCATTGGGTACTGAACCCTTTCTCTCTTCAAGTGTATTTCCGGTGTAGGAAACCCTGACAGTAGAGTTGGGCCAGGGCTAAATCGTTGTCCCGTTTGTGCCTGAGCCCATTGAGTATGGAACCCTTTCTCTCTGCAAGTGTACTTCCGGTATAGGAAACCTTGACAGTAGACTTGGGCCAGGACTACCATCGTTGTCCCTTTCTTGCCTAAGCCCATCCCGTACAGAACCCTTTCTTTTCACGAGAATATTTCCGGTTTAGGAAGGCTCGACATTAGAGTTGGATTAGGTCTTCTTGCTTTATCAAACGACAATGAATGGGTCTGGGTCTCTGCCTGTAAGGAACACAGGTAACTAGAAGCTCGTCTCGAGCTGATGGGGCCCCTTTCCTAGGGACTTTTCACTTTCTATTTGCAGTTCCCGCTACCCTCTAGCGCTGCTCTGCGCTTTCATTGATTCATTGTACTCGGTATGAAATCTATTTGTCTCTCGCCATGCATCTACCTTTACGCGCATTTTACATTGGCCGCCCCTCCAATGTTCGGACTGTACTGACTAGCTTCACTGTATGTCGACAGTGAAGCTATATTTGGTGATGCTGGTGGTGTCGGAGATATTGTCTGTCTCGTGTGCAGTCAAATCTCTTTCCATCTGCTACCTCCATATTCTCGGACACGATCCCCAAATGAGTTGGCCAGAATCAGCTCGAGCCGCTGTATTTCTGTTTTCAGGGTGCACCGCGTGGAGGTACCTTTGGGATCTTGGTTATCTGCTAACCCTGGGTCCGCCTAGAACAATGCGTTCACATTGCACCCCGTTTGTGTGGGTGATGTTTAAGGTGATGTCGACTTGTTTGTGTGGGTGATGTTTAAGGTGATGTTTGTTGGTACTGTATATCCTTGAGGCATCGCCACAGTTTTAGTAATGCTTATTGTCACAGACAACAGCATTCCTGATTTTGCCATGTTGTTGGTTCGGTACTCTAAAGTGGGACTCACTGTGTGCCAATAGTGCAGCGTCATCAGTGAAGAATAGGTCTCTGGTGAGAGTGGCTGACGTTTTCGTCTTCGCTCTGAGACGCGATAAGTTGAAGAGTGTTCCATCGTAAAGGGTGCGGATGAAAACGTCAACTGTTGCACCTGCACGAGCATGTTTCAGAAGCGCTGCGCAGAAATTTTTTTGAAGAGGGTGGTGACTAGAACCGCTGCTTTACTGAAGTCTTTACTGTAAAGCTATGAGACATATTTCCCTGGAATTCTACTTTTGTGCGCAAGTCTTCATGACATGAAATAACCGTACAGTAGCGTTGGTGGACAACCAGTATATTTTAGAATAATATATAGAGCTGAACTTATAACAATGTCAAAATCCTTAGCCAGTTCCACGAAAGTCATAGAGAGATGATTCCCTTGTTCACGACACTTTTTCTCTAGTTGACTTAGGATAAAAACCATATTGACAGTGGATCGTTTGGCTCTGAAACAACACGGTCACACTCAACACAGGACACGTCCGGGGCAAGCAGTTGCAGTCGCTTTAGAAGAATCTTTGCAAAAAACCGTCTTGGAGATGTTGAGAAGAAAGGAGATGCTTCTGTAGTTATCGCAGTCAACCTTTCCATCCTTGTTCTTGTAGAGGGTTACTATCTTTGTGCCACGCATATACTGTTTGAGTTTGAATTACTTCCAGCACGTTATACGTAATTGCTACAGGTGGAGAACGAGAAAATCGCTTTCATCCATTAGGTTTTCAACGGGCAAGTTGTCTGCTCATTATGCCTTGCCGCTTGCTAGTTTATTTATAGCCACAAGGTGAATTCTCTGTGGATTCATCATCCAGCTGTTTCATTTCAGATGTATTCTCATGTATTTGATCTAGTTGTGTGTCTGCATGTATTTCTACAGCGTTGAGTTGTGATTATATAATGTGATTATATAATGTTATCATACACTGTTTTCATATAATGTGGTCGTACAATGTGGTCACGAAATGTTATCATATAATTTGCTCATGTACTATGATGCTAGTGATGGTCCTATAATAAAGACCATATAAAATGGGGTCATATAATGTGGTCATATACTGTGAGCACGCAATGTGGACATACATTCAAACTTGGAATACTATCACAGAATAGTTGCCATACAATTAGACCAGACAATATGAGTATTTTGTCCACTAATTTTGGTAAGCAGCTTCAGGTTGGTGTCAACCTCCCTCAGTGCTACTTAAATATGTGGTCTTATTGTCCATCTGATGATCATCATTCTTCAGTCACGCCTCCATGACATCTAGTATTTTTTTTTAATTTATGTATGCTTTTATTCGATCAACGGGAACTATAACTATGTATACATCGGTATCAGCTGCAAAATACTAAGCAGCTATAGGTAAGGTCTGCGGATACATTATGCATGTGAAGATATTTACTAATCTTGTGTATTTATTATGCAGCTTGTTCTCGTGATAATTGTGTAGTGGTGTCAGTGTGTATGAACATGTTTTTCTATGTTATAGAATGTCGTCCTAAC